>JAVLVB010000003.1:1710118-1722596 GCA_032876305.1 Orestias chungarensis
TTCTTACTTTACACTGCAAAATGCACATAAAGAAGCAGCTTGGTCACAGGACTAACTAAAGCAAAAATCGTAGCGCGACTAATAGATTCTAACATATATTCTAACTTGTTTTATGTAGAATAAGTTTAAGTTTTGAGAACATGTGAGCAACCCTCTTCATAAAAAAATGAAAATTATTGCCTTCCCTCATATGAAGCTTTCATAAAATGTGAACTGTTGCTCCTTGCTGTTGCTTTGACTTTTTGTAGTTAAGGTAACATCTTAATATATAACTACTCTATTAAAAAAGCCTCAACATCAAATTTTTAAAAGGCACATTTTATTTTTTTTCAGCATGCTCCAAGACTAATGTATCCATTCATTGCCTTGCAGATTTTTAACCAAGCCAAGCCAACATAATGGCAGCTTGTGCTTTCGTCAGCAGCTTTTCCTGCCTTACCTGCCTTCTGTCATAACCTGTGGTCTAGAGATACACCAAAAAGATCTCCTTTCTGCAATGTTAGCTAGCTAAGCACTTTCTGACATTTTATCTTGGAGTTGCATACTGCCTATTAATTCTGGTTAATTTCTTGCTAAATAATATTCCTGGTTTTATGCTTTGTAGCACATATTTTACTACAATAAATTGGGCTTAATTTAGACACTTTTAAGTCAAGCTTTACCTTCGACGCACAAAATATGCTGTTTGGAGAATATACATGTTTGTCAGGATTCAGAATTTGTCCGGAAGGATTTAAAGTTTAAAAATAACTGTACAAAAACAAGGACTACTGACAAGAAAACATAGGTGAGTATTTTTTTTTCAATTAGTGTCATTTCCCAGTACCATATTTGAAAATAGAAAATATGCCTTTATTGTATAGAGTGGGAGTTTAGCGTCAAAATCCAGAATTGCAGTAAAAAAAAATACTTTGAACATATGCTTTCACAAGGTGCTTTGGTTGAAGGGTAAGACAGCAGTAAACTATTCTATTTACGAGCCTAATCACATTTCCTGAGTGCTGTATTTACTGGTTCAAACCCTCATAAATTCAGCCCATTCAATCTTTATGGTACCAACATAAACGTCCAAGCTGTGCTGTTTAATTCATGTCGTCTAATTTCCTCCTCCCTTCACATTAGGAAATGGAAATTTCAGATGTGGGAAGAAGACATTTCTGTATAATTCTTTAATTTATTTCCTACTCGAGTTATGAAGTCACTTTTCCTTCTCTGTAACTCCACATGCTTCTTTCATTGATCCATGCAGCTCTGCTTGAACAGTTTACCCATAAAGATTACTGCAGATCAGACCTTTCAGTCTGACGCAAAATGTAATGTGATTTTTCAGCTTCTATTAAGGCATTCTTTCATAGCTGGAAAAACAGAAGAATCAACAAAAGATAAAATATTAACATAAATCCAAAGATAATCTGAAATGTCTTAAAATTCTGCAATTGTTAATATTTACTGCTATATTGAAATGTTACATTAAGATGAATTAAAATAAGTGAAAAAACACACGAAACAAAAAATGTATATATCTGAGCATCTTATTGTTAAAATATACATTCCTCATGTTTTTATTCACAATTTGATTATTCAGCTAGATATTGTGGCAATGCTAGGGCCTTTAATATGTAAATCATAACATTGTGAAAAGAAGCTGCATTTTAAAGTGTATCTTATGATAAGGTCTAAAAGTGTCTCTTGGTTCACAAAGTTGTGCTCTCAAATGTAAACCCATTATCATCGAGATGGATTAAACTTCCTCCTCCTCGATGTCCTTCTTTTTAGATTGTCCTTTTCAACTCATATGGAATTTATTGCTGAGGCTGAAATAGGTTTTGGAGATTTTGTTATGTAAATCAGCAGCTCTTGGATATAAACCATAATGTTGTGATAAGGTTGTGCTTCATAATAAATCTCCAAAAGTATAAAAAAAAGATCAAATAAAAAACATTAACAAGTTTACTTCCAGGTCCACTGTGTCCAAAACTAACAAGAACAGTTTTCAAATGCCACAAATAGAGGAATTAAGTTCTTAAGAAAAAAAATCTGAACAAAAGTACCAGAGCTATATAGTATTTGATGAAGAAAGCTAATTGAAGGTGATAATTAAAGCAAACTATTGTCATGGAGTTGTTTAGTTAAATATGGAATAACTATTTGCACAACAATTACTAGCTCCAAAACTTTGAGATCACAAAGAAATGCATTTAATGAAACTCCATATTGGTTTGGGAGGATAAGGTATAAAGTATTCTGCTGCTATTCCTATTATACAGCTTTATTTTATCAAACAATTATGCATTATTGCACTTACTATTGGATGTGTCATTCAGTTATTACACAATACCACAAACCAGCAAAGCAGAAAGCTTGTATATTGTATACAATTGTATTTTGACTGTATTTAAAATATATAAATAAAGAAATAGATATATTACCCAACCCTAGTAGTTGACATGACCACATTACTGCAAAACATCCTGAACATTTACATTCCTTCTGGGAATGCAGGCTTATTATGTTACACCTTAGCATGTAACTGGTTATGATAAGCAGATCATTCCAAACGCCACTTTAGGTCTTTAAGTTGTACTTTTTTGTTTGATAATGTGCTGAAAATAGCTGGGATCTTTATTGACTTCTGAGGGTTGATGCCTGTCAGACTGATGTTTGCTCTGGTGGCTACAGACAAAGAGACCGCATGTGGTTGGAATCCTACCATTATCAGGGCATCATTAGCCACAGCTGGTGTTGGAGTGAGTATGTCAGTGTGTGTCCATTCATTTGTGTGTGTGTGTGTGTGTGTGTGTGTGTGTGGGTGAGAATGGCAGATGGTAGCTGACTGGATCAAATCAACCACAGGGGAAAGCGGATTTTTGTTGTTTTAAGGTTTGTCCCAATTTCACCTGTCAGTTTTGCCTTAAAAAACACAACACAAGCAAGATGAAACTACTCCATTATAAATATCCAAATCTTCAACAGATGTAAATACATTATTTTTGTTATTTTGAGAATCACTTCAGGTACATTTCAAGCTTTCCATGGTTAAGTACAGATAAAAGTAGATGTCAGTTCCCAGTAAAATGGCTGAAGTAAAGACTATTTCTGGTGAAGACTAAGAAAATGTAGATATGTAAATGCTCTCATACAGTTCCATGATACCTGGAGAAATCAAACAGTGTGGTTTAATGTATTTCACATCTATTTATGTATCATTCTGTAAACTTCAAAGATGGGTTAGTGTTAAAATCATGGTAGTGTCCAAGTAATAATCATCAGTGATGTATCCTCGGATTATCAGGTGTTTCGGATTTGGCAACATCATACACCCTTTACCAGGCAACCCAGCTGGGCGTGATCATACCCGACAAGTAGCAGCCCACGGATCTACCCTCTTCATCCAAAGCCACCTTGTGGCCTTTTCAGCGGCTTTGCTTGTGGACTTGATGGCCCTCTTCTTTGCCGATCCTACTATATCCAAGGTGGACCTTGCAGAGAGACCACCCTGCAAATCGCCTGCAGCCTACCTCTATGGACTTGTAGAATGCCTCCCAAGCTCGCTCCCTACAGTCCTCCAGTAGCTCCTGGTACTCTTCCTCTCATTGGCTTAATTTTTCTCTTCCCACGGCACTGTCAACTCCAATATGATCAGTTGTTTTAAAAACTGAGAGGTCATGATCATGTCTGGGCGGAGGGATGTTGTTGCAATGTGCTGGGGGGACCTCAGCTGCTTACCAAGGTTGACCTGCAGCTGCCAGTCAGATGCTGTGTGGAGTAGGCCTGATGTTGCATGTCGGTTTTCTCCTGATTTAACAAAGGAGATTTCCTTCTTTGGAGCATGATGGTTCCTGCTGGAGCTGATAGCTGAGGCTATGCTCTCAGCGACTGCCTTAAGCACCTGGTCATGGCGCCAGCGATAGCAACCATCTACTAGAGCCTTTGGGCAACCACTGAAGAAGTGTTCTAAAGAGCCTCTTCCAGAGCATTGTGGGCAGGAAGGTGATTCACTTTTCCCCCACACATGGAGTTTCGCTGGTACTAGTAAGTGGACCCGCTGGAAATCAGGCTGCGAAATGTTCGCCCAGGTGATACTGCGCTGTAGCGCACTCTCCCACCGTGTCCAAGCTCCCTATTGCCATAGTCCTGCTGCCCTGCTCACCCATTCTTCTTCCATGCCCACTCTGACTTCCTCTTGGATCAGGTGGTGCCTTTCCCTCCCATGGGTTTGGCTGATGAGGATCTTTGGAAAGCAACCCAAGCCTGGTCTGCCTGCTGCCACAGTGCCCACCATTGCCTTCTGCCTTAGGCTCTGTGATGGTTGGGATGATGGTTCCAGTGATGGAAAACTTGTCAATTACCCTTCTTCAGCATCATGGATCATGATTTGGAGAGCTTAAAACTCATTCATGCCCAGGTGATGAGCTTTTGCTAGCCCTTGCAGGATCCACCAGCACCCTGCGACCGACATGGTTGTTAAGGTGAGCTCATCCATACAGGCTCTGATAGGTGGCTGTCATATACCTGACTTGGTCAGGGGCCCTCTTCATTCCACCTCTCCTGACTTGACCACCATGTTCATGGCTGGGGAGAAGAGGACAACAGAGATGGTACAGCCTATAATAAAGCCTTTCCCATGCAATGGCAGTCCGATGTCTTTGACCCAGAATTAACTCTCATCCTGAATTTATTGTAATAATCCAGCATACGGACCTTGATCTTACTGTGAACATGGTGGAGTAGGAGAGTGAGATAAACCAGCTTGTGTGGTATGGAACAATAGGCGTTGGCCAGGTCCAACCACAACACCGCTTAGTTTCCCTTGCTCTCATGGGCCTCTCTGATGAGTCGCATGGTGGACCCAGTGTGTTCCAAGCAACCGGGAGCATAGATCCCCTCTTTCTGTATTGATGGGTCAATATAGCTGTTGTTGAGTAGTAACACCTTTCCTTCCACGCTCAGTAGTGAGAGGGAACGAAACTGACATCAGTCAGTTTTGTTCCATCTTTCGTGAGTACTCCCCTTTGTTAATAGTAAAAGCAGCCATGCATAATCGTCAAAGGTTGCTTTTTTAATTTATTTAATAAAAACTGACATTTAGTCAACACTTAAAAGTATTGCCTTATACAGTAAGTACTGTGTGTGGGTACAGAAAATATAGTAAGCTTTAACATATATCCAGACACTTTCAGAAACATTTTAATTAATTTCTTTACATGATAAAATGGTAAATAGCTTCAGAAAGAAGCCATATTTCTAGCTGTTTCTAATGACTTTCAACTCATTTAGATGTTTGTGAATGAATCACATCCAGAAGTCCCACGGTCATTATTACGAACTGGTTCTTGAATCTATAGTGGCATCATCAAAATTACCTTTTTTATTATTAAACAAATGCATTTTCCTGTATACTCATACACACAAGAAAACCACACAAACCAAATAAAATGCATAACAATACGTACTTTAGTCAAATCAGCAGCAGACACAGTAGCAAAAATAAAAGAAGACCAAAGAGAAATTCATGTCATAAACAAAAACAAAGACATAAATGCAATACTGTAAGATGAAAGTAAGGCAGAAGTGTAGGGCATGCAGAAAATAAAAATATAATAGATGAGAAACAGAAGGAGGCAGAAAGTGAAGGGAGCTGGAAGGAAACACATTGGGTAAGGGACCGATACAAGCATCAGCAGGGTTAGAGGGGAACGACAGAATGACAGATGGGTCTTGGCAGAGAAGACCATCTATCTTTTTTCTTCTGTTGTATTCAGCTTTCTTGACACAAACCCAGACAATTGGCCATAACTGTTTGTGAGTGTTTATCTGTGGATAATACTAACATCCACATACATAGAAACATAAAGGCACCACCCGCACCCTGATGTGTTGCTAAGTAGGATAGTAATCAAGCTATTCATTAGCACAGTAACAAAGGCCATTACTGGCTTATCAACGATCCTCAAATTCAATCGAGAAAAGCAAATAGAAATTTAATCCAGCAGTGTGCTTTGACTGTGCATTGGTTTGTGTGTGACGGTGTGCCTGTGTTGATATTACACTACTGTGAGAGGTCTTTGTTGCTTCAAAAATGTAATGTAAAAGCAATCCATGTAAAAATAAACTTATGAAATAATCAAATTAAAAGCAAAACACAAAAACTAAAAGTGTTGTGATGCCTTTCTTCAAATAAAGCTCAAGATATCACACATACTGCAAGAGCTATAATGGCATGATGAAGATCAAAGCATATCTATGTGGAAATGCATCATCAGAAAAAGGGCTAGGAAATAGTTTTCACACTTGCTTTTTTACTTTATTTGGGCATAAGCTATTTAAAAAGTTTTAACGTTTTTTGTTTTGTGTGTAGGTAACAATCAAATTAAGTACACTGAACCAAACAGGTAAAAAAAAGTTTGAAGCATAAAGCTACTGTAGCTTACTGTATTTTGCTTTAAAGCTGATAGAGGTTGAAGGAAAACCTAAATGTTAACATGACAATAAAATGCACACACCAATTTTTTTACATTCATAAAATTTTAATGTCCATAGTTAAATTTGTCTTAACGTTTGATAAAAAGATGAGTAAATGAGTGATTGCGATAAACAAGCGCAAAATTTATGTCTACTATTCCTTTCATTTTTGTTTTATTCTACTTTGTGTTGGTCTATCCAGTAAAATCCCACTAAAGTTCAGGTAAATTTGTAGTTGTAACATGAAAAAATATTTGTATGAATACTTTTGCAAGGTGCTGTAAATCACTGTCTGATCTTCTCCTGATAGTCTTACAATCATACTTCTAGTAGTCTTTTGCCTGAGCATCAGCTTTTTATAAAATTGTTGGATCTAAAGATAGTTAACATTCAGCTTCTGTTTTAAGTGTCACCTCTTAACTACTGTAATTTGCAACTGTACAAAAAGTAAATATTGATTTGGTCAAGCAAGCTGATGCAAATGTGATTTGCAGGGTACATACAGTAGTGTAAGTATCTTAAATCTTTTTAATTCACTTCCTCCGATTGGACAAAAAACCTTCAAGTTAGCAGAATTGTGGGAAATTCAATAGCCACATTTTTGAGCCAAGAGGACTAGGGTTGATTGTCTTCTTAATTCTAAGATCTATACAACACAACCACATCCTAACACAGTGTCATGTTTCTTCCTGATGGCACTTTTTCCACATAATTCTAATTTCCCTGTTTGACCCACCCCCACCATAAAATACATTTCCTAATTATTGCCTCTGAAAGAAAGATTTTGTTTATGAGTTTAAATGTAAAAGGAACATTTAACAAGAAGAGTAACTGCAGCGCACTTCTTTTAGAAGCCCAATGCTTAATAATTGAACAAATGATAAACAGTACAAATAAACAAGCAAATAAAGCCTTTTTTCAAACACAAATGTGGAAAACTGACACAGGCACATAATCAGATGTTTGAAAACTGGATTTAATTTAAATATCTCAAACACAGCCATAATAAAATAGACTGTAAAAAGTCTGTTTATACAAAACAGACTATACAAAACAGATCCATTAAAGTTTATGTCAACATGCATCTTGTAATAATCAACACATTTCACGTCACTGTCCTAAATGGCCATATGTCCTGATGTTTCGTCTGCATCTTCTCTACACTTGGGAGGTGATTAGGACAGTTCTGCTGCCCAGTGCTTCTGTGGGGAATTCACTGTAGCCAGCATCACCACAGCAATACATTATACACTGCGAGTGGCCAGACTGGCAGATTGTGCAGGTTAACATAAGGTCACCCTGGATATATAGGGAAGTAGAGGCGGCGAGGTATTCTTGTGCACACGTGTGTGTGTGTATGTGTGTGTGTCTATGTGCCAACATGGGATTTCAGATGCTGTGACAGCTTAATTAATTAGATCCGAGCGAGTGACAAAGACCCAATTAACCGTGCTGACAAAACTGGGTTGCCATCAACAACAAACCCTTAATGAAGTTCTAGAAAGACACCTAAGAAGAAATCTAGTTTAGAATAAGAATTGAAACTTTTTCAGGTTTTTAAGCATTTTTGTTTTTGTGCAGAACAAATAAATAAATAAATTAAAAAAACCAGCAGTGTATAGTAATTTGTTAAAGCATTCAATTAACTTTCCAATGTCCCATTACAACCAGACATGGCAGTAAAACAATATAATGCACATTTGTTTTACGAGTATAAATTAAAATAGTGCAGGTGTATTAATGTTCAACCAATTATATCAGATTACACACCGACCATGTTTAGAAATGTTTGCTGGTTTGCCACTGTCTTTAATTTAGATTCAGGCTGAGCCTTGGGTTGGTCATTCTAGAATATGAATATGGTTTTACAGTATCTACACTTTTATATTGTAGCTGTGGGTTGTTTTTTCCCGGTCTGCACATTAACTTTCTCCTCAGCTCCAAGTCAGCCTGTAGCTGGTTTGCTTTCCAATGCCCTATATTTCAGTCAACATATCTTTTAAACAACTCTGATAAGTTGGAGTGTTCCTGCAACTTGTCAGAGACAAACAACCCAACTGCATGATTCTGGCACCAGTATGTTTACTGTGAACAGTATGTTTTAAGAGTTATGTGCAGTTTTAGGCTACAAATAGTTTTGATTGCAGAATAAAAGTTCAATTTAGCAAAAGCACATCTTCAACATGTTTGCTGAATGCCCTACATGGCTTGAAGCTAATTTTATACAGAACTTCTCATGACTTGTTTCAACATTGGTGCCCTTTCCTACCAGTCCACCATAGATGCTAGATTTGATGAATACATGACTAATATCACCGATAAACATATTCTAGTGCTTGAACTAGGGATCCCGCAGCTCCATGTAGAGAGGAACATTTTGGCTAAAGTGTGCTCCCTAAAATATTGGAAACTTGGGATATTGTTTCATTATCTGAACTTTCTCTAAACATTGAAATGCTTTTATCCCTTATCTGTCTGGTGTTTTTTGTTGTGAGTTTGACTTGAGTGTTTATTAGTATGTAGTTAAAAATGGGTGAAACAGCTCGTCCAATATGCTATCTGTCCTATCAAACTATTCAAATCAAATCAAATTTTATTTATAAAACACTTTTCCTGCATTAGAGCAACACAAAGTGCTTTACAGTGATAAAACGGTTTAAAAATAAGCCATCACACAAAAAGGTGTAAATAGTAAAAAAGAAAAACCCACACACACACGCCTTTTTCACTGTCACACGCGTACACACACACCCCTCCCCCTTCCAACATAAACTCTAACCCCTTAATCCTGTCTCTCAACTGAAAATAGAAGTAATTATATAAGTACACATCTGGCTTGATGCTGTGGTGAGGAAGCGATACCTTGGGGATCCATCCGCACCAGAGGCGAGTGCCACCACAACCTCAGGGGGTGCCACCAAAGCAACTACCCAGATCAGGGAAGGCCAGGGTCCACACCTCGGACACACGGCCGGCAGTCCTGCATGACTGCCGGCCCTCCAGACAGGGATGATCAGCATAGCAGCAAACCTGCAGGTTGAGCAGGCAGTGCCCCCGGTGCGGAGGAACCCCATGAGGAAACACTACGGTTAAAAGTGTTAAAATAGCTTAACAGGAAATAAAAACAACTAAAATCAAATAATCCTAATAGCAACAGGGATAAATAAAGACAGAAAGACTAAAAGAAAAGATAAAAGAATTAATCAAAGTAAAATACTGGAATAAAACAAGATAACATAAAATACTAAAACAAGAGGATTACAAATGTAAAAACACAGGCAAAAATAAGTACGTAAATCAAGGTAAGCAGATGAATATATATAAATAAATAAATAAATAGAAAAAATTCAGGTAAAAGCTAAGCTAAACAGGGGGGTCTTAAACCTCCTCTTAAATACATCAACTGTTTCTGCAGCCCTGAGACTCTCAGGCAGGCTGTTCCAAAGAAGATCTGGCGATATTTTTAAGAAGATAAAATCCTGTTTTTGTCACATTTTTTATGTGTGGAATAAAATCCAGCTAAGAGTCAAAAAGGACACCCAGGTTTCGAATGTACAGAGAAGTTTTAAAACTCTGCAGTTTGCTCAAAATGATCTCTCTCTTGTCTTCAGGACCAATAATTAAAACTTCCGTTTTCTCTGCCGTCCATGACCTTATATCTAAAATGCAATTTATAAGTACATTAATCGGCTCTGGGTCACCAGGAGACAAGGCAATATAAAGCTGTGTATCATAAGCATAGTTGTGAAGACCAACACAGTGTCTCCTGATGACGTCCCCAAGTGGCAACATGTAAAGATTAAAAAGCATTGGGCCTAAAATTGATCGTTGGTGAACCACACATTTAATTTCATGGCATCCTGAGGAGCATGTATCTATGCCTACTAAAAAGCGCCAATCTAAGAAATAGGAGTGAAACCATTTTAAAGCAGTGCCTGAGAGGCCCACCAACCTTTTCAGTCTACCTTATAAAATTTGGTGATCTACTGTATCAAAGGCGCCACTAAGATCCACTAGCACCAGGACGGAACGTTTGCAAGTTTCCATATTACATCTCAGGTTGTTGGCAATCTTTAAAAGGGGCCGTCTTGGTACTGTGGTTTGTCCTAAAACCAGATGGATATTTTTCTAAAATACTTTGTTTGTTTACAAACTCAAGTAAAATCATATAATATGATTTTACTTAAAAACAAAGAATAGAAAAGTAATAAAGGTAGATTGCAGATCAAATAGCTGGAATATCCAATACCCAACTTCCAACTAACTTCGCAGCAGTGGATGACCAGACATCCGGCAAAATATGACTATTTCTACAATTGTAGGACATGATCATAGACGTGATTTGTGTAGTTATACACAATCTAGTGGAAAGAGTACATAAATGAGTACTTATGATAATGCACCTTGACTCACAAAATTTATTGATACAGACAAAAATTGTGTCATAGTTGCTCAATAAATAACACAATCATGCTAACCAATAAAAATGCAGTTGAACAAAACAAATGTTATAATAGTAACATATAAATATTGGTGTCAATATTATACATGTAAAAAAACTACTAATACATGTCCATTTTAACGGCTGTTTCTGTGCGCGTCATTATTTTGTGGGTACACGTTATTTATACATTAATGCATTTTAGGCTATAATTTTATTTTTTGGTTTTACACGTACACTTGATGAATTGTTTGAATACATTAAGGACTTAAAAGCCAGGCTACAGAAAATGGATTAATCTCCAACACTTTTTAGCCCCTTCCTGAGCACCTGATGACCAGATCAGGTTCTACACCAAATTCTCATCACTGTCTACTGGGAATCCATAACCCAGCTCTCCCTCTGGTATGTACCAGAATTTTTAATATACTCATTCAGTGTTGCAATGGACATGGAGGAGCAGCTTATTGCTTACATGTTTTAAGTGAACATTGCCACAGTCAGCCCAGTGACTATCAACTGGGCCAACTACAGTATCCTTTTATTAGATTTTCTTCAATCAAAACCTGGATTAGTCAAAAATAAAACATACTTAAGCAGAATATTGTACTTTTTTATTATTTAATTTGTATGTTGACTGAGTTTCCAAGTTGAAATGCCAGGGAAACGTACTGTAGACATCTTTTCCCCAATTTTGAGCTTCTGCACCACCACCTCACTGGCAGGTTCAGGATGTATCTATCCCCTTACAAGAAATAAACAAAAAAATGTGTCAATTAAACTAATACATAAAAAATACAGATACAGGTGAGCAATTTGGTAGGACACAGGGACAGATGTGTGAGAGGTAAAATGTTTACTTAACTTCCTAATTGTAGTTATGAGAATGTTATACTGTATAATAAAGGATATTACGAAAAAAATATTTTTCCAATTATTATTTTTTTTCTTTTTTACCTGTGTTCTTGATATGTGCCATCTTTGTAAATGACTTTTGCAAGAGGAACAGAAAGCAGCTGGAACTGGGAGTTAAGTGCAGTCTGGTAAAGAAGTGCAATAAGCCAACAATTCAGCTTTTTCAACACCCAGTGAGATCTAAAACAGATTTGAAGCATTTGAAGATGAGCTACAGCACAAATCAGATTTAATCTATTACTAAAAACTTTATACCATGTTTTCTCTCAAATATTCCAAACACTTATTACCTTTATGTACGCCACACGTTGTAGCCAACTATTAGTTTGCTAAGCTGTCTTTTCTTACCTTGATAGCGGTGTATATGTTCTTTGTGGGAAAATATATTCATCCATGAATTCACCGCTGCGATTGCCTCCACATCAGCGAAGTAAAAGGCTGGCAAATTCAAGAACGTAGTTGAGAATATATGAGCCATTTTTCCTTAAACCGTTTTAGACCCGCAAAATCCGGAGGTGTCTCACCACCAGGAGAAGATACTTCCGGTTGCTTTGAAATATGCCTATTGTCCGAAACAATAAATAGTCCAAAACAACAATTAGCCATCGCTGACTGTATTATATTGCATTTTTACATGTCATGATATGTGTGTCTATATAT
>JAVLVB010000003.1:1722696-1766699 GCA_032876305.1 Orestias chungarensis
TATTTCTGTTTTTATTTATTATCTGTTTTGGTCCTCCATACAATCTAACCAAAATACATAAAAAATGGTTAAGGGTGTTAAAAATGTAAAGTTGCTTGGCACCAAAAGACGTCACAGATGTTCTCAACAAAAAGCTTACGCTGACCTTTCCAAAGTGCACAAGCTAACTCAGACACATCCATGTTTCCACAGATATTAAACACAGGTTCAGGTGCTTCACAGTGATCCATTAGACTCACCCTTTAGCATCAACATTCAAGAGTAGCGAAAGGGAAAGATGGTTGAGGAATAATCTCCAGAGAGTATCAGAAAAAGAAAAGGTATTTCCACAGCAACGCTGAAGTAGAAATAGACAAAGAGTTTGGGAAGCTGTGATAATGGCGGAGGAGGAAGAAGAAACAAGAGTCAGATAACCTTGTGGTTATCCATTAAAAATATGTTGACAATATCAACAGATAGTGAGAGCAAACAAGGAAGGATGGAGAAGAAACTAACCGTTAGAGCCAGGGAAACAAAGGAATAAAAACAGACAAGTGTAAGTGATAAAGAGAATTTTAAAAGCAGAGATTTGGTATTCCCGTACCATAGCAGGAATTGTGAAGAGAAAGAACAGTAAAAGATGGAGTGCTTAAAGAGTGGGAAGTGGAAAAGCTAGCTGGGGAAGACATGCTGGAGTAATTTATTAGACTCCCACACTTGGGAAAACAACAGTAGGAAAGTAAAAGACGTGTAAGCAATGCAGTGGGGAGAAGTAAGAGGATTCTGTAGAAAAAAATCAGCACAAGACGACAGAGGTAGGTGAGACTAGTAATTTACACAGTTTTGTATGTGTCAAAGAGTATTTCCTATGAGTGTGAAAGTGTGTGTATGCACTAAAAATACAACTAATACTAGCTTTTCCTAATTTTTCCAACTCATTTATTCATGAAGAGGAGCCAGGCATAACATTCAGGGGCTACCACTATATAAGACAGATTGATGATCTGTATTTTGGAGACATGGAGTAGGTAGTTTGTGAGTTAATTGTAAAAAGATGTGCAGGAAGCACATGAATTAGAAGTAGACGTTTAAAAAGCATTAAGATGAATACAAGACAATGTGTGGGAATAATAAAAACTATTGTGGTTAATATGAAAGAGGAGCTTAGTCCACCTGGTTAGTTACATGAATTGCCAAAACTAATACCAACTTAAAGCAGTCAACACATTTTAGTTGTTTTGTGTGGCAGGGTTCCTGTCACACCTTGACCTTGATGGCTTTAATTTGGCTTCTGGAGCTTCTAAGGTTATAAAGTAAGTATCCTTCGTGTCTAGGACTAATGTTGGAAAACTAGTTTGTGCATGTCTCACTTTAAAACTGGACTACTACTACCAAATAGCCATAGCTAATCCAAAATGCTGCAGCTGAAGGTCTGGTGAGAGTTTAAAAAAATCTACCCAATCCAGAAAACATTATTTTTCCTTCTATCATATAAGACCGTCAATAATCAATCTCCATGATAAATCACAGATATGATTGTTCCATACATACAGAGCACTCTGCTCTCAGACTGCAGGTTTACTGGTGGTTCCTACAATTTCTAAGAGTAGAATGGGAGGAAAATCTTTCATTATTAATGTTACTCTCCTGTGGTACCAGTTCTCAGATGACACTCTAGAGCAGACACTACTTTTAAGGCTAGGCATAAAATTTTCCTTTTTGATAAAGCTTATAGTTAGTCATATTGCTAAATTAAAACTGAGATGTTGTGATGACAGTGTTTTAGTGATAAAAACAATAAGTCTATATTAAAAATTTCCAATTGCACTCAACGCTCAGACATGTCAATGCAAAATTTCCTCAAACAGATATTGATCTAATAACAGCTGGAATTATAATTAAGATCATTGGGAGAAGATGATAAGGAATGCACTTTGAGGATTTAAAAGACAGAATAAACACAAGAAAATTAAAAAAGATAACATTTACTCCTGCTTCTATTGCATGACGTACATTTTGTTGCTATGTAATCCAAAACCACGGCACTGTCACAATGCTCAAATAGTATTCAAAAATAGTTAAGAAAATGTATGCAAATTTACACAAATAAAAACATAGTGATAACTTATTTATGCTTTTAAGTCTGAATTTTGATAGATCTTTCATAGGCCTCATTTTAACAAGAAGTTCTTTTTTTTGTAGTTGCAGTGTTCCAGTGTGAAAACTATTGAAGCGTTATTAAATAATTCAACAGCCTTGTGAAGGCCGAGAGATTATTTCATTAAATGTTTTCATGTCTCTCAAATGTATTTATGTCTGTGCTGGCGTTTATCAATAATTATGTATTTTGCCTTTTCAACTAAACCCTTCAGTTCACTTAGAATAAAAAAAAAGAATTTCCATAGAGAAAAAGAAACCTAAATTGTGTATCCTAGGTCATTTACAATTTATTGTAGGCCAGAGTCCAGGAAGGTTTTTAGAATAGAATAGAATAGAATAGAATAGAATTCTTCTTTATTGTCATTGTACTGTCAAAAGTAAAAGCAACAAAATGTAGTTTGCATCTATCCAGAAGTGCTGTACAGGATATAAATATTTATCTACATGTATGCAGTATTGTGATTATAAAATATGGAAATAAAATGTGGATTATAAAATATGGATGTTTATACATACAGATTTGAGGAGTGCATGCAAGTGGTGTTAGATTCATGGGTTATTGTGTCCTTATAATTTCTGGTGTCAGGAGGTGTTCAGGTGTGTGAAAGCTGTGCGGAAGAAGCTGTTCCGGTGGTTGGTGGTTTTAGTCCATAGGCTTCTGTAACGCCTCCTGGAGGGCAGGACAGAGAAGAGTGTGTGTGCAGTGTGAAGTCTTTGATGATTTTCCCAGTCCTTTTCAGACACAGCTTCCTGTAGATGTCCTTGATGGCAGGAAGCAGTACCCCTGCGAGTCACTGGGCAGTTCTCACCACCCTCTGCACCGCCTTCCGGCCCGAAGCAAAGCAGGTCCCGTACCAATTTGTAATAAAGTTGGTGAGAATCTCTTAGGACAGATGGTTCTTCCTCAGGGTCCTCATGAAGAAGAGGCACTGGTTTACCTTCTTTATGAGTTTGGAGCAGCTGGTTGTCCAGGTCAGGTCCTTGGACATGTGAACTCCCAGGAACTTAAAGCTGTCCACACGTTCCAACGCCATCCCCTTGATCTGGATGGGTGGATGTGGGTCAGCGTTCTTCCTGAAGTCCACGATGAGATCATTGGTCTTCCTACGTGTTCAGCTGCAGGTTGTTTGTGTCGCACCATTCAGCTAGACGTTCCACCTTAGATCTGAGGTTTGCTAGGAGCAGCCACTCAAAGCACTTGGTGATGATGGGGTTGAGGGCTACAAGGCGGTAGTCATTGAGTCTGGATGGGTTACAGTTCTTGGGGATCGGGAAGATGGAGGTGGACTTGAAGCAGGTGGGTACAACATTGCGGGCCAGGGACATGTTGAAGATGTCTGTCAGCATTCCTACCAACTCCCCATAGCACACTCTGTGGACACGTCTGGGGATGCCATCAAGACCTGCAGCCTTGTGGGCTTTAATCCTGCTCAGAACAACTCCTAGATCAGTGGAGAGGAGGGCTACGGTTTCTCCCCAGTTACTGAAGGGCTGAGCAAATTTCATAAAGAGGGCAAATTATAACTGTTAAACAAAAGTTAGAAATTAAGATTTAGAAATATTTAACATTGGTGAAGTCTTTGTTAATTGATTTTTAAAGCAATATTTTTATCTATAATATGTACCAACTGCATTGTCAAGTGACAGATTTAAAATGGCATATGCCAATTTAAAAAGCTATGAATTTATTTAATGGAAAAAAATGAATAAATAAATAAATAAAAAGCTATGGATTTTATTATCTCTTTCTGTACACATGACACAAAACATCTGTTTTTGTACCAATGTATCAAAAACACAGTAATTCGGTGTACATATAGATATAGTTAAGGATGTCCATTACCGGCAATTATGTGGGTATATTTTAACAAAACCATTAAAGCTCAGGCAGAACAATGTTTAATATTAGATAGATCTCAAAAATATTTGTATAACCAGCTTATTTAAAGAAAGTATTAGAGAATATACCTTCTTATCCTACTAAAATAACTCTGGGCAGCCACCTGTTGTAAGGCATTATTTATTGCAGTCTTAAAATAGTATTTTCTTGGGCAGTAAAAGCACTGTGGTACAAGACAAATCTTTCAAAAAGAAAACAAATAAAACAGACACATAACAGACACATATTTTTAAAGAATGGGTAAAAAACTACCTTTTAAATTTGCTAGTATTTCAGTAGCTATTAAGTATTTACCATGATGAGAAGTCTGCATGCAGGCAATTTATGAAAGAAGCCTGTGTTCCTGTATGAGTTTCTGGAAAGGCAAATAAATCAAAACTATGCAGTTGGGCCAAAGACAATCTACGCCCTGGAAACGTAAACAGTCTCTCACAAGTCTAACACATCAACAGAAAACTATGCACGCTCAAACACTGTGTTTGTGTACGTCAAAGCTAATTCACTGTAAAATGTAGGAGTCCTGATGACACTCCATAATCATTAAAGAATGAAGAGGCTCTGGGCTGCTTGGGGGCATGCTAATCCGCTTTAATTGACTCTCAAACTCTCCAGCGTTATTAAACCCACCCAATAACAAAATCAGCTTTGCTTTATTAGCCTGGTCCGATGAATTATTAGAGACCACCCCGTTCATATTTGTTGCACCCATTCTTTCATTCACTGTTCACACGTGAATGAGAACTAACTATAAGAACAATAATTTACTTGTTTGCAACAATTAACACTTTTAATTCTAGTTATAATTTTTGAAATAAATTTAACTTCTACTCCTAAAACACAGCTTCCAACATTTCACACATAATGAAAAACACCAAGATTTAAGGATATAATACTTTGTGTTCCACAAGAAATGATACATACCCTATACTTTTTCCTGTATTGCACATTCAAGTAAGTATTCAAACTATTTTTCAAATATCCGCATACAGTTCCCTATATTGTTAAAAATTGGCCTGTTTTGTTGCTAAAAGCTATGTGGTTTGACAACTATTTCACTTCTAATACAATACCAGTATTGCAGTATCCAGTATGGCCGTATACTAATATTGCCCCGACACAATATCAGCATGGATCAGACATACATAATTTTAATACTTATGTTGTGTAAAATTTTAGAAATGGTCTAATTAAGACCCCTAGCTTTCAGATCTGTAACTTAATGTTTTGGTTAAACACCTTTGGCAGCAATTGCAGTCTTAAGTCTCCTTATCTAGACATGTCATTTGGAGTTAAAATTAACAGGAAGACTTTAACAATCTGTTTCCCAAATACTTATTATTGTCTCAGACATATCCGAAATTAAATTGAAACAACTGTAAAAGTAGCAGAACATCAACTGGGCCGGCAGTTTCTTAACAGAATCTTGCTGTATCTATGTTTTACAGGCAAGAAAAGCAATGGAACCAATTACACATTTGGTTCCATCAGACACAGATTCTTTTCAAAAGCAAAAAATAAATAAATAAATAATTGCACTGACGATAACCTCCTTTTCTAATTTACTTAAGAATACTTTAGCGAACAGTGGTGTGAGTGAAAAGCAATTAATTGGTGGCAATTATTCAAAGCCAGGGCTTATTAAAACTTTTTCAGTCTCGGTCTCAAATGAGAAATTTACTGTCGAGTGGCTAAGTATATAAAATTATCTCTCAATTTCCTCCCGAAGCCAGATTAAGAAGCAATTCTAAATCCTAAATTATTTCACAAATTACTGTTTGAAGTTCATTTAATTTCTCTAATATTAATCTACTTGTGTGGAAAAACTCTCACTCAGATTACAAGTTAACAAGCGTTTTAGTTGTCCAAAAACAGTTTCAAGGCCAAAGACCTTCCAAATCTACAGAAAACAGACAAGTTTTGTTATTTGACAACTCATCGTCAAAACAGTGTGTTCATCCATCTGTAACAACAGGATTGCCAGGGGCAATAGGGGTAGCTGCAGTACACTACACAGTCACAAACCATCACTTGACATATTTGTGTCATACTATGCCAAGATAGACCGGAGGAATGGGAAGAACTAAGAGATTGTTAGAATGACAGAGAGAACGTATTCAAAAAATCACAACTAAACAATATATTGCAAGAATGACAAAAACAGTAATTGATAAATATGATAAAAAATAACATTCATAAGAAAAAAAAAATTCACACAGGGAACCTGAAGTTGCAGCTCAAGTACATGTGAAAATCTTTTTTCAGAAAGAGAGACAGAGTGCAAAGCAAAGCCACACAACATCCCCAAAGAAGCTTTTGAGCAGGTAATGAGAGGGAAAAGATTGGGGGCTTCTAATTTGAGTATGCACTGGGGGGTGTGGTGCGGTGGGGGGTGATGAAGGGGATTCACACAAATGCCTTCATTATACCTTGCTGACATACTTCTGAGTGAAGCACCCACTCAACGCTCAACCCTCAATCTGCACATAGAAGTAAAAACATTGTTCCTTCAAAACCACTCCAACCTTAGACCATAGTGAGCTGAAAGAGTTTGGTCTGCACTTTTTCTGTCCAGTCCAGCAGGCACAAATAGAGAAAAATAATGAGTTAAATTGTCTGTAACGTAACAAAAAAAAAAAGAAGTTTCATCTTTGTATTTGAATTGTTGGTTTCTCGAAACAATTAATGTAGCTATTGTAACTAGTCAAAATAAGAGCAAAAATAGCTCCTACTTTGCGTATGCAATTTTTTCCCTACAGTAGAGTAAAACAAAAAGCTATTTTTTGTCATTGTTGAAAATAGGATTTAAAAAGTCAAAGCACAAGAACTACACAAAAATCGAAAAATAGTACCTCCAGAGCCATAGGTGGATCAAGCTGCATAAAACAATTCCTCAAATTCTAAGATTCTTGAGGTAAAATCTGTGACTCAATGTTTCATTCACTTCACATTATTGCATATTGTTTACCTGTCACATGTGGTCACTTGTTTTTCAAGGGTCGCTGAGTAAACATGCCTATGGTATGTTTAAGTCTGATGAGAAATAAATTTAGAAATGCTGAAAACCCAAAACACCACTGATTTGGAACTATATAAAAGAAGCACTAAATCTAGTTAAATTGTCAAAACAGCAAAAAAGAGGGATAGTTTTCAGATTTGTGAAATAATTATTTACTAATGGAACTATAGTTAATCGTGATGTCCTAAATAGCTGTGATCTTTGTAGAGTACAAACATGAGATACAAATTTTGTTGGGGGACCAGCAATAATGTAGAAACCAGACAAAACAATCCAGCTTTGGAATGCAAAGATTTTCAACAGTCTCCCAAAAAAAATGAAAGTCATGTTTTTACAATGACGATCTGGTTTTATTCAGTTATTACCTGCAAATGGACTTCTAACTTTCTACCTTACAAATTCCATTTAAAACATCTCCCACTGTGCTAAGAAACAAATATATTTAGAAGAACAAAGAAAGAAATATTTCTGAGTATAAATAAGAATATCTTGTTAAAAAAAAAAAAAACATTTTTAATTTGAGAGCAAAACTTCCTAATTTTGCTCTCAAGTGATAAACTGCTCCATCAAGAAACTCCGCTCTCAAACACCAAAAGGTAATAAATCATGATTTACAGTCCCCCTTTACTGTTTGAGCAGAATAATCTAAATGGATTAAAATATTTTTATACAGTAGTCAAATTCATTCTGAATATTGCTAACAACAAAGGCAGCTGTATTTTATCATTGTCATTTGTACATTACTCTTCAGTGCTTTACAATACTAAGTCGATAAGCCCAACATCATTTCAATAATTTACCCAGGTAGTTGAAATAAAAAAGAGATTGCTGACTAATCTGTGGATTATTGTGATGATTTCTGACAGAGGTTGCGGATCAACACAAAAATTAGATGAGAGGTGAGCTGGAGAGCTTACTATGCTAGCTCAAAGAGGATTAAGGTAAGCATCTATTGGGAAAGCAGCATTAAGTAAATTGTTTTTTTGTGCACAGGAAACATCCATATAACCACAAATGTGAATATGCTCCAACACACAGTTGTGTCTACATTTTATTTTGATGTGATTTTAATATTTAGGGTCCAGAGGTTGAAGCATTTTGTAAAAACAAACTAAAAAGAATAACATTACATTATTATTACAATATTACATTTTCTCTATCCTGATTTACTCAGAAACCCTAACGATGAACAAAGTTCTTATTTCATAGACAGATTTAGAATCTGCAGACAGATTCTAGTCACATGTCATGTTGTACAACTGATAATCTATGGTAAACTATACTATTATTCTATCAAGTGTTGCTTTATTAGATTGACTTAGATATTCAGAGTTTGAACAAAAGCTTAAAAACCTTTCTGATACAGTTTAAAAAATTGTCATTTAATCCAAAGCCAATGTGGATATGAATAAAAAATGTTGTTACTAAGAGACACATAGCATGTGTTAAGCATATAAAGGTATGAGGAAAAATGGAAGAAAATGTGTCTGTAACACACAAAAAATAATCGTACATGCACAAAACATTGCATAAATATAGGAAGTAATGATCAGGCTTGTTGAAACAAGGCACTAAACTCAAACTTCTGACAGATGATACTTCCACAGTTTGCATCACACAGTCCCACATACACACACATAGACAGACAAGGAAATACAGCAACACTATTCAACACCGCTTAACATCAACACTCATCACACCAACATGGCACCAATGGTCAGTAAGAAAAAGGTTTGTTTATCCATGAGTGGGCTAACCTATTGGAGCTTCACTAACGCACATGTGCCAGTTTACTCTTGGGGAGATGTGCATGTGTGTGGCATGCCTGAAGGTTACATTCTTAAATTTGAATGTAATGTTTTAGAGAAAACCCACACACACAAAAAACACCACCTCAGTGAAAGAATAAAATGTTTGTGGTTTAAATTTTATCACAACATGTTGAAGAGGTGGTCATTAGCTATTATCTCAGAAACCTGCATTGATTTAGAGGGGGTATTGAGTGGCTAAGAATGTGATGTGAAACATATCAAGTTACTTTTTGACGTTTGTGTATGTAGTGGTGTGTGTGTGTGATTGTACATTGGTAACATGTGGATTGCCTGTCACCACACATCCATGTGTTTCTGTCACTGCAGCTGGAGTAATAACTCAAAAACAGAGACAGACGCAGAGAGGCAAACACACACACGCACGCACGCACGCACGCACGCACGCACGCACACACACACATGCATGCACAAATCCATAACTCCACCTGTCGTGTGCATACCACTGACTCTTCCTGCCCTCTGGGGTTACACAGACTCTTTTAAGTTACAAGATATATGTATTAACACTGTCACTTTGCTGCCTCCTACCTTGTGTGGTATGTATACACTTGAACTGGCTGCAGCTCAGTTCCAAATTGCAGCTGCTCGCTTTTTTAACTTCAGGCTGTTAATTGCCTAGATTGCTGGTTTCGAGACTAATGAAAAACAAAAATAAAACAAAATAGATCTCAACTTTGAGGGTTTTTCGTGGAAAGTAAACATTCAACCACACTTATTGACTGTCCTCTGAATTTAGACTGCATATGAACTTTTGAAACTTATGTGATAAGTCGAATAGTATCCAAACAGTATTGAATTATTCTTCAAAGGCATTTTGTTACGTTTAATGATTTCCTTATACCACTAATTGTCTCTTAATGTAGGGTCAAAATTAAAGGTGGAAAAACATTAAGTAAATACTTTCAGTTCACTAAATAAGGTGCTTTTAGAGTTTATTGAAAATAAGGTCACAGTGTGTAGGAGTGTAGACATATGCTTTGCCGCCTGGAATTAGTTTGACCCTGACCTCTGAAGACTAGAAGTTCTGCAGCAGTTGGAATGATCTTTTAAACCTGTCGTTTTATGCGGCTCTTGTTGTGCTGTAGTTAATTTTTATGATTTTTTGTTGTAGATATTGAATGCACACATAGTGCGAGGGTCAATAAGATTTAAAAAAAATCATAAAACAGCGGACTGAGCTGGTGCTTGCCTGCAGCTGTATGTTTTAGGAGTATGATGCAAATAATAAGCATGTTGTTTCAGGAGTCAGGACTTCAGCATGTTGACAGTCATGCACCAACTGGGCAATAAGATATGGATATCACGTATCAAGTCAACAGCCCCATCAAACTGGCAACTTTACAGCAGTTGTCAAGTAGTCCACATGGCGACTGTGGACACTAATATTGGAAACTTCTTTTAAGAGAGGTCACAGGACACCAACAAAAAGAGCTGTCAATCAAACAAAGATAAATGTGAGATGGCGCTTGTAAATATGTTTAAAGAATCCCTGTCAACAAAATTTTGATTCTCAACCGCATGTCCTCCTTCATATCAAACCAAAAATCTGATTTTTTAATTCTCAAGTAAAGTTCCAAGTAAAGACAAATAAGTCTGAAGCCATGTCTAAAGTCCAAATCTGCAAAAACGGAATCCATTCTCGAGTTGTAAACATAGAATTTATAGATAATATTAATTATCTATAACCTAATATATATATATATATATAGATATATATATACATATATAGATGGATATATATATCTATATATATATATAGATATATATATAGTCTTGTTCACATACTGTATATATTTACTTAGTAAAAAGTTTAATTTTTTATCTTTACCTTCACTTTTACTGCATCAGTATAGTAAAAAGAAAAGAATATTATGATACAACTTTAGTCTCTATTATCCATCCCTAGACAGCATATACAGTTTTTTTCCTCTAACATGACAAAAAAATATATATCCATGAAAAAAATCTGGAGCACTGTAGCCAGAGCCTTAGGGAGGAAAGAAAACTCAGAACAACAGAGCTAATGGCCAAGAGATGTGATAAGAACAGAGAAAAACAGAAAATAAAGTGAGATAAAAAAAACAGTCAGAGATACAACCTGAGGTCTCCAGATGGTTTTAAACCCAAATCCCTCTAAAGAGCATCAGCAGACAGACACAACAATCAATTGTCCTGGAATTGCATTATAGCAGTACTGGTACTGGAAAAGGTAGCAAATTTAACACAATGGAACAACAGCTATATTTTCTGTATGTGTGTGTTTGTGTATGTGTCTATGTGATTTTTTCTAAATTTATGTGTTCAAACAGTTTTCAAATATAAATAGTAAGAAATGCTGATAAGGCAGCAGTGATAATGAGTCATTAGTGCGGAGGCAAGTCTCTGAAGGAATTGAGCAGGAAGTGAGAGGATAAAAGTAGGAGTAAGACATAAAAAATACAAAACCTGACTAATAATCCAGAGAGGGCCAAGAATTTAGAACTAAAGTATGAATCAACTAATACAGTTGTTTGGGTTTTCTCAGTATGTCCACTGTAAAGGGAAAATAAATCCTCCTTTTCCAGTCTTTCTTTTCTCATACTCCAACACCATCTTAGATGTTCTCCTACATGCTTTCTCAATTTGTATGTTGATATGCCTTCTCTCTTCTCTCTTAGGGGAGCTATGTACTTAAGTGCAATGGCAAACGACTATCAAATCCCGAGGATGGAAACCTGATTCAGAGACTCCCCATCCGGCAGTGAAGCCTTCTCTAAGTGAACACTTCTCAAAGTGCAGCTTGTGGTCACTGCTCCTCCCCAGTGACCTACAGCATTGGAGAAATAATGAGTTTTATACATTCAGGTAAAAAACAGCTGAAATTGAGTCGCAAAACAAATGCCTTCTACATGTCCAACTTGCTAAGTTAATAAAATGTCTACTTGACTATATACATAAAATTGAATGCCTACTTTAAAAGCCCTACTTGCATTTATTTTGTCATAAATTTCAGGTGATAAAATGAGTAAATGTATTATTTTTGTTAACTTCAAGCAGTACTTTCCAAAATTTTTGATGCTGTACAAAATGTCAGAGACCTTGAATATTATTCCCACGTTTGGATCCTTTCCTATTTTGTTATCTTGAACAGTGTTTACATCTTTTGATCAGCAAGTAATTCTACCACACTAAGTATATTAAGGTGTGTAGCAAACAATTTTGTTATATTCTAATTAAAAGGACATAGAGTAAGCATAGTATTGCCACCAACTTGCTTTATTGTAATGTTGTTGTTTTTCAACAATAAAATATGTTAGGTTTACAGCTCACACATTTTTCTTCTACCATATTGATCAAAGTTTTTCTTCCACTTTTTTTATAACATGTTGGGTCTCTTGAAGCCTTTTGAAACTTGCTTAACTCTTAAGCAAATGTTGTTTATGTACAGTAAATAATAAAGCCCTTTTTTCTAAATGGGTGTGGCTTTAATTGGTCAACTGATTGGTAAGTAAGTATTTTCACCTGAGGTTCCCAGCTAAATGGGTCCCATCCCTTAGACAAAACAGCTGATGTTTTTTTCATTCTACGTTTTTCAAATTTGTAGGCATGTTATGAGATGCATTTATTTCTCCTGATTTCTGTTGTACTATTGTTAAGGAGAGTCCCCGAGGATAATTTCAGCCGAGAGGTTTTTAAACCATTACATGGAGTCCATTTTTTGAAATTGTGGAAATACTAATAACTGGCACTTAAATGAACAGCACAAACATAACAATCCTTTTCTGTTTTCAACAGAAACAAAAAACATCGTCTTGTAAACAGGTTTTAAATCAGCGGGGAATTATTCTCTAGTATTTCCTATCAGACATGCTGAATGAGATTAACTTTTACTACTTGAGAATTAATGGTGCTTACTACTTCTTTCATTGTTTTTAATAATTGCATTGAAAGTTTGTGATGCTACAGTTAGACACAGGTAGAAAATTAATATTCAATAAAATGTAAAATTAGATTTGAAAAATCCAAACGATATAAAACCGCTAAAGATAATTTGTCCCACCATTGAGGGCATTACAGCCTGAAAGGAAGCTACCCTTTGGATTTAGCTATTTGTTAGCATTTGTATGCTCGACCCTTTTTCTGTTTTTACTAATTTTATTTCTATTTTCATTTTGGATTCCCCAAAAATGGTTCTTGGGCTGAAGTTGCGTAAAGAACATCTGTAGTAAGTTGTGGCATTGTTTTGGTCCTTCTCAAATAATGTACAGGGTATTAAGGGAGAAGACTAAATCCCTGCAGCATTTCTTCATGCATGCTATGCTGAAACAGGATCTCTGGGGACATGTAGGTCTCAGCTCAAACAAATAATACAGCTTCTAAGAACCCATCAGTCAAAAGTAGTAGAAGTAAGTATCCTCCAGGGACAATTCAGCCCATTCATTATCGCAAAATATAAAACTATAAGTTTTACATAACTGGTTGTTCCAAAAACATATTCAAGAAATCTATCCAAAGAGAAAAATTTACAATTTGATTCTAATAAACACTGTACTGAGATTGCATATTGTTCTTTTGTTTTGTTTTGTTTTCTTGTTTTGAAACAGAAAAAACATGTCAAAAATAGAACATGCTAAACTTCCATTCTGTTCCTGATAGACTGAAACTACAAGAATACAGAAGAGCCACATAAAACTGTTTTTTCTGCACCACTTTCAGGTACCACCATATAATGGCTTCAAGCAATATATATCAGCTTTCACTCTTCTTTTTTATTCTGTCATCCCCTCCTATCAATGACTCCCTTTTACTAATCCCAGATCTTAGTTTTCATTCATGTTCTGTAGAGGTTAACGATAACATTACACGTACCTCAGCAGCCGGTATGCCTTCAGGAGGACGACACTGTAGCAGCACCTCCTGCTCCAGTGACACTTCTTTTCCAAGGGGTTCTTGTTCAAATGACTTCTTCAGGTCTGAGGAAAGGAGCGAGAATTTTATAATGACAATGGAAGAATAGCAGCAAGACTAGTGCATTTTAATGATGTTAAAAGTTTGTAAAAGTTTGTGCATAGTTGTGTGTAGTTTGTGTATAGTTTCCTTGTTAGTAGCAATAAAAAAATGTGTATTACAAATGGGAACAACGAGATCCCTTATATTTAGCCAAAAAAAAACAAACATATAAAAACCATAACAGAATTTAAGTATTGGTAGTAGTAGTTTTATACTTATACTATTAGGGACAAAACTGCATTTTCAATATATTTTTCATGTTACTTATTTGTATAGATTTTACATCAGTTTTTCTAAAACTTTTTTCTGTAGGCGTTTTTATTTATATATACATACTAAGTGTAAAGGACGAATTCCCTATTATTGGCCCAAGGCTTTTAATCTGCTGCCTCATAATAACTTGAGCGGTCTACATGAATGCGTGTCACAGAAGAAGCTAATAAAGTATACTGTAACTTATGGCAAGAGTCAGTGTTGCAAGACTTAACAGGCCGCTGTATTTATGGTCTAATGATTTTTTTTCTGAATTGCCACAAGACAATGTGTTGTGAATTTGTGCTATATAAATTACCTGAACTGAACGGAATTTAACTTTATGATGGATCTCTATACTAAAATGACGGTGAAGTAGGGATAGCTAGAAGCAGAGAGCAGACTAACAAAAGGTTTGCTCAAACTATGAAGTTTTATGATGTCTATACTCCCCAATGGTCTAGACAGAAAGTAAGAATGGAGCTGGTTACAACTGCTATGTGACTAAGAGATTTCCCATATTTTTACCCTGTTGCCAAGTTTTATTGTTGAATTTCCTATTGTTTATGTATGTACAACTTTATAAATTAGGTTTCTGTACAATTTGTAAATTCTAGTGACAAGTATATATAATTCTATACCACACCATACCTGTGTATAGTATGTGTAGGTTTTACCTCAGTAGTTTTGATGTTGAAGCCTATTGGGTGTAAACGATTTAATGCTAATGTTTGTTTATTTATTTTTTACTCATCTAGGTAAAAAGAGGTTACGTTATTTATCTTTTCTGTGCACCAGTAGTAATTAAATTGATATCGTTTAAAAAAGTAAAATATAATTGTACCACACAAAACTTACAATTACAGGCCCAAAATTGCACGTCTTTTCATTGAAAGATGTAAGAACTTTGATTAAAATGTTTTTTTTTCTTCTGTTTTTTAAGGCCTTTTATCTTTAAATTAGATTTTAATCTTTACACTTTGTGTTTAAGAGCCGCAAGTTCCATAATAGGCTAATAAAAAAAACTGAGATAAGAAGTACCCATACCTATTTTAAACGTCTCTAGTAGGTTTAACAAGATGCCCATGATGCTGTAGTTTTAATGTTTTAAGTTTTAAAAGTGCTTATTAAACTTTTAGGACTCTGTATGTTTTGCATGTCTAACCTTTTGTCCTTTTACTCTTCTGTTTCCCCAAGCGTGCTCTTAATCACCTTAAGAGTCAGCAGTAGTTCACCATTTCAGGGCACACACAGACTAGACAGAATATTATTTTTTAATATTGAACCGGTTGTCACTTAGTTGCTCTCAGTGAATTTCAATTGGATCATCGCTTTATAGTTGTAAAAAGATGCAGAAAAATTGACATGGAAAAAAAAGAGTAGGGGTTAACAAGGTGGGGAGAAATAAAAGCAAAAAGATAAAAGGCAGAAATTAGGAGTATATGTCCTCAAATAAGACCTGTTTCTAGTAACTGAACCACTTTTTAATCATTTATTTTCAACACATATAGTAAACAAAGAGGTGTGCAAATTGGAATTCCTTAAACAGTGCAATATATCAGTTCAATTTTTAAAAGATACACTTTATGAAAGCCCTAATTAAAAGCTAAGATGATGTAACATGTCTGGTATTAAATTGTACCTCAACATGAGTTTGGGGGGTAGGAAAGTTTAGTTTTTTTAATTCATGGCACAATTTACATAACAAAAAATGTCGAACAAAAATAAACTGTAGTTTTAACTATGACACATAGATGTGTAGGACAGAGAGAAATGTTTGGTAAATTATGCATTTTAGCTTGGATAATAAATGTAGCGATGAAACATGACATATTTACTATAAAATGCTAAAGGTTTTGATGCATATACAATATTTAGCATATTATACCAAAAACATCCGTCTGAAATATTACAAAAATGGATGTTTGCAAGGATGTGAAAAGGGAAAAACAATGTGCCACATTTAAATCCAGATGAGCAACAGGCTACTACTGTTTGTGTTGAACTTACAGTGACACACTGCTTAAAAAGCATTAAAGACTCCCAAAAAGTCCCTCTATAGTCCTTTTCATTTTGTGGAATATAAATCTACTCATTACGCATGCTGTGTGTACGGCTATATTGGTTAAGTGAGTTTTGTGAGGACACAGAGTATGTCTAAAGCTGAATGATAATGTCATAATACAATCGATCCCTCTGGGGGATGACAGACTGAACAGAGCATGATGGTTCATTATGGGAGTAATCACCAAAAGCTTTAGTACTGAACCCACCACATGAGTACTCACACATGGATGTACCACCACAGACAAGAAAAGATGAAACGTTTGACATGGCAAGATAGCAACACAGTCAGAAAACTGGACATAAAAACAAACAGATAGTTAGAGCATACAGAAAAAAAGTAAATGAATTCAACAAATAGGAAACTGAAAAAATAACTGTAGACACAAGAAAAAAGAAAACTGACTTCTAGAAGATAGACACACTTTTCCAATGCCAAGCAGTTCCAAGAACAATTTCCTGCTTTTAATTAGAATGGGAGATGAGAAAATAAGAAGTTGGCTGTGAGTTGATTTCAATAAAGATTAAGAATGAAAGATTAAAACAAGCTGCTTTGGGATGAACAGACACACATTTGTGAGATAGGATGCTATAGCAGACAGAATTTGCCAGTTAATAGAAGTGTATATTTCCTTGTATGCTGGAGTTTTTAAAGACAAGGAGGTAAGACGATTTGAAATCACAGGGGTACCATGAATTCATGAGTGGAAGGTGTGTGTTTTGTACATTTTCTCTCATGGGAAATATATTGCACAGGGCAGAAGCGACAGATGTGCTCATTCTACATACCCCACGTCACTCCCGGAATTGCACTTCCCAGCTTTAGAAATGTCAGCAAAACCAAGATTTACTTTGCTAAATAGCACTTTAGAAATACTACAGTTAGGGACAGGTACACTGTTCTTTTGTGCAACTTCGTATTCACTAAATAGCATTATCAGCAAAACAGAAAGACGAATAACCTCCACCATAAACACACCAACTGAATCCCCTTCCTTCTGTGTCCCTCTCTGCCTGCCTTTCACCTAAAACTTCCATCGTTTAACTAAAAATATTATTATGTTTGTGGTTAGCTTGTTTCCTTGGGCACCTCTACATAAGCACATTTCAGAGCAGTTATCCTAAATGGGTGTCTCTGCTATGCATTCTGCCCTTGCTGAATAATAACAGTTTCCCCTGATGCAACTGCTCAAAAAATATAAAGGAATGTGAGATTCTTGGGAAAAGACAGTAAAGCGAAAGAAGCCGAATCAGTGAGGTACATTTAAAAATAGAGCATACAAAGGAAGCTTTCTAACTACATAAAAAGTAGCACTGGCTATAGAAGCTTTTTATTTTACAAGTTATTCTTATACCATTATTTGCTCCTTTTTCTCTTTTCTGTTGTTTGATCTGGAAATGCATGTTTTAACGTCTCAGTTCGTATATTTTATAGATTAAAGACCACTCAGACCAATAACGAAGATGGACTTTTATGAAAATATTCCCTAATTAACTTCATAATATGATGCAATCTTACAAATGTGAGCAGAAATGTTTGCTGAACAACAGGTAAAACATAAGATGCTAAGGCAATATCTAGATCAGGGGTCTGTAACATTCGGCTCTTAACAAAACCAAAGTAAATGTAATGTTTGGTTTTCTTTTGTTGTTTTTATAAAGAAAATAACAACAGGTGGTTTTAGCATTTATTCTTCATATTTTTAAGCAATACCTGCATAGAATATCTCAGCAGAAAAAGGACTTAATAATACAAGCATTGTTAAAGTATTTAAATGTTTTTTTTTTTTTTTTTTATATATGTCCTTTATATTTTTAAAGCAACACTAGAGATGCTTCAGTTTTGGTCGATTTTGGCGGCCGGTGGACATATCAGTGGAGTGTTTGCCTGAAAGAAGACAGCATGTGGACTAGCTCATAGCGTCGTAAATGATTAATAGCGATGAGCTAATGAATCTAATTTTGGCGAAACAATGCCATATGATGATGTTGAAAATAAGAAATGGGGGAGGTGGCGTATGCCGTACAGCAGTCAGGACATTTGTGGTTATTTTGTGTGGCAGGGTTCCTGCCACCCTCCTCAAAGTGTCTTAGTGCCGGTTAAAGCGAAACGGACCCCCTCCGACGATCCTACAGGAGATTTTTATATCCTTGTAAAAGTTAGATAATTAATTTGTTCTAAAAAAATTTTTTTCTAATTAAACATTTTTGTTTAGGTTCCTTTGTTTTCAAAGTAGAAATAAAGCATTCAGCAAGTATATAGCTCTTTTTTTTTTTTTGCAGGTCTTGAAAAGCAAAATCTTTTATCACTGAAGTTAAAAATGTCTATTTGAACTTAAGAGCTTCTTACCCCTAATCTAGATGACAAGATAGATCATAAACCAGAGAACATACAGCAAATAAGGGTGAGACACGTGCATTTCACAAAGATGTTTGGGATGCTAAGAAACAGCCATGAAAGAACTGGTATTGCACTAATACATGGTGTAATGATCTGGGTAACTGTAGTTGTACTGATTGTGACTGACTGACTGATTGACTGTGGTCATAAGATTAGCACTAAGAATTGTAGTTGACAGTTTTCTAGCATGCAGTAAAAAAAATTGACCAGAGCTCCCACAACAAAAAAACCTGACTGAATGGCGAGACTGTGGTCGGTGTTAAAAAGTTAAACTCAGGTATTTTAATACCCAATTTTGTCTTACTTTTATAACTACTGACTTTTTTAAACTATTGACTTTTGCAATTTGATCCCGTCTTCTTTTTATTTTTAAAACTTGGACCTCAAAAGCAAGCGAGATACTTCAGTGTGAGTAATTCAACAGTGTGGCTTACCACACTAATGTATAAGAGGGTACAGCCCTTGACATCTGGGAAAAGGCTCAGTTGCTCACATCAGTGTTGAAACATCATAAGCGCACTTCCAGGCACATATGTCATGAGACTTAGTGGATTGTCTATTTATACTGTGTTAGTGACCATTTTGAAATCACCTCAACACAAACAAAATAAAATGATTGAAAAAAAAAAAATCTAAAATAACTTTTTTAAGGTTCGTCTCAGATAGACTTAAAGACAAGCAAAATAAGAGATGGGCTTCAGTTTTGGTTGAATAAACATTGCTGAGATTGCAACTAAGAGTGTAGAGTTTTACATTTTAATAGGTCAAATGCCATTGAGAAGGTGATTGTGGTTGCTGTGCAAATTTCAAACCACAGATGTTGGATAAACCAGCACAGTTGTTGCTGGGTTACCAGCCATTTTATAATAATCTAAGACTCTGCAGGTTTAAGCCTACATTGGTGTAGAGATAAGAAAAAAAAAGCATTTAAAGCTGTAAACCAGGGAAGAAAAATCATTGTTGAGACATGTTTCCCTATGAGTAGTTCAGCCCAATTGAAGGAAAAAATAAATTCATTTACTTTGGATATTTGCAACATAAGCAAACCAGGGGAAACTCACTGATAGATTTTTCCGAATTGCTATAGGAAACTGCCCGTATTGCTGTGCCCCTGAGTGTCTGGAACTCCTGATTGTTATGCGCAAACGTCTCAGTGGAAGGTGGCAGAACAAATTGCCATCACTAAAGTGAGTGTATGTGTGTCGTTGCGTGCAAGTGTGTTAAATGTGTTTGTGCCAATAGCTTTGTGGGGCCTTGGCATATTACCAAGCCATTGAAAGAGAAAGACGTGACCTGATAGCGGCTGGGCCAAAGAATTTGACTGACAAGTCATGCACATTCGTGTGTGTTTCGAGCCTGTGTTTCACTCCGTCATATATACATCCTTGCAATGTTGCTTGGCAAAGAGGGTTTTTGAAAGTGTCAGTGTTTGGCTTATATTCATTATAAAGTTGAAGTGAATTGTCCTTACTTCTCTCACCATACATTTCCGGTAAAAAAGTTCAATAAAGCCACAGATTTGGAAAGTTTATTTTACCGAGTCTTTTTTATGAACTTGCTAATCTCTGTAAACAGAAGGGTTAATCATAAGGTAATAAGTCTTTGATGAATAAAAGAGATAGAGATAGAAAGCAGATGAGTGATACAATAAACAGATGAGATGGAGGCTTAAAATGCGAGAAAAGAAAACCTTAGAACGCAAAAAAAAAAAACTATGAGTGCAGTGAATCCAAGAAAGAAATGCTGAATTGTTGTTTCACCGAAAAGAAAAAGAAACACTTAGCTCAGCAAACTCCAGCTGCCAGGATATATTTTAATCACAACAGTAGATCCAAAGAGGAGCAGAAAGCTGGGCAGGTCAGGAGGTTTGGTCGATTTGAAGTAAAAGGTTATCGCAAGAGATGTGAGCATCATCAGATTAGGTTAAGGCAAAAGTTAAAGTAAAAAAAACAACCTTAAGGGCTTTGGTAGACAAATAAGGCCAGGCTATGTGGCAAAAGAAAGGTAAAAATTAATTACATTTAGAGTTAGTTTTTTCCTCCATCACAATTACCTTAATTTTCATCAGTACAAGGTACGTGTTTGGAATTGTTTGGTGACATATGTAGACAACTTGCCAATGGTAAGGCAAATAAGTCCAAGCATTTAGGCATCCGATAAGGTAAAGCATTTTAGTGAAATTGTGGATGGACTACAGAATTTTTCTAATGACTTTGAGTGTGGCATGGTTGTAGGTGCAAGAAAGAAAATAGATGATTTACCATGATTTTTACACACAAGCATCTCTCAGGTTTATGAAGAATGGTCCAAAAAATGCAGAAAATAATCCTCCAAAAAATTATTGCTTTGAACATTATAAAATTCTGTCTATGCTTGGGACTAACGGTACAAATAATTTATTTAACATTTAATGGATTATATGATTTGAACAGAGCCACATTGCTAAATGTTGGACATGGGGCTTTGGCATACAGGACTACTGGAGAACTCCCTCGTTGGCCACTGGTGTTATGTAAACAAGTATGAGAGAGGGGCTTATGTTAGTTTACACTAAGGGTTTCATCTTTTATGATAATTTAAAAAAAAGATATATGTGTTGTTAAAAACAGAAAGAAAAAAAAGGTCTTACACCTCATTTTTGATCTCTCTCGTTGATACTCAAATCTATGCATTTCAGAGCACATGGAAATCTTCCTCTCTTGCTTAACTTGGAATTTCTAATAGTAACTCTCTTGTTTTTGCATCTTTTTGCTTCTGGTATCTACATTGAAGTGTTTGTTTCTATTTTTCTGAGAAGCTTACATTCAGACACTTCCCTGCATCTGTCTCACAGCATGCATTAGCCCCGACGCAAGCCAAAAACAGAACATTACCCCGCTTTTATTGTACCCCAAGGAGGACCTATTCCAGTCGAGAATGTTATTAGCAAAGCTTCGAAGGATATTTATGACTATGTCACTAACTCACTGCTGACAGACAGGAAAACATCTTCATAAACTAAAACACTGCAAAAATGCTGCAGAATATTCAGAATTCACTTTAAAATGTGCAACATTTTTTATTCTGCATCAGTCGGATTGTGTTCTTTATTCTAGATAAATAATTCTGCATGTGATTCTGCATAAATCACAAAGTTTTTTTTCAACAAATACACATATGTTGATACTAGATTTTTACATGTGCTGTATAACAAACACAATCTTAAATGAAATCAAACAAATATTTTCCTGCTTATTGTTTTGCTCAAATGTAGAGACTTAGATAAGGTATCTTTAGAAAAGGAATCTGGTAAAGCTTAGATGATGATGTCATAATTTAGCAAATTTTAATTTAATAAAGGTACAAGTTTAGATGTGTTTTAATGAAACACTTTCAGCACACTACATCCTTTTGTTACATAAAAACCTTTTTTTTATATCTTCTAAAAAAAAAAACTGAAGACCTCTAAAAGTCTGGGTCATCCTTCTGTACAGCACTTCATGAAGTAAGGTCATTGATTTTTTTCAATAGTACGAATGTCCTATTTAGGAAGAAAACAGGGTCTAGGTCCTAGAAATTAAATTTTTTTCAAGCAACATGTGAAAATCTACCACTGTAAAAAACAAAAAACAAAAAGGGAAATAAACTTGTGAAGGCATTAACTGAAACTTTTAAGAGAGCCCTAATATCTACAGTGAAACAAACTTCTACCTTTGTGGGCCTTAAGGCACCTAAGAAAGGAAGAAGCCATAATTCCACATCAACAAAAGAAAATTAACAACAGTCTACAAACCTCCTTAAGGACAAACACCTTAGGTTTTTGAGACATCAAATCAATCAATCAAACTTACTTTATTTAGCCCAAAAGGAAATTAAATACATGCACTTAATAAAACCTTAAATTACATAAATATAATGTCAATAAATGTACGCAATTGTCCTAAAAGGTACGTTTTGCAAGTTTAAGTGCAAGTTTTTACAGCATAATTTAAGTAAGTCTAAAGTTTCCGCTACAAAAACACAAAATGATTAATAGCTAATGTGAGACTGCAAAACACATGTGGAAAAAAAATAGCCAACCAAGCACTGAAAAAGAAATTTTCAGAAAAATCTATGGATGAATAAAATCAACGAAGAACAAACACAAGGGTCATCATGATGGATTTCCATCTGTATAGGATTAAGATCAACAAGGGAACTGAAGTTTCCTAGGGTGCATGTCTGTTAGAGTGACACTGTCTGGTAGAAAGCTACGTATGGAAATGTGCACAGTTTATTCTGTCTTGTCTGCAGAATGGAGTCTTTCAGAGTCCCAAACTGTTCTTTCAAAAGTGCACACAACTGTATCCAAGTCAGGGAAACAAGAAGGGAGAGGCTGATTATGATATAGGTATTTTTTTACTGCAAGACCTCACTACTATCTGTGCACAGAGACCAATCTTGTCTTTTATGGCTGAGTTGAAGAGAGCAAGTCTGTAAAACTACTGTAAGGGATTCTATTCTCAGTAAAACTTTGGAAAAATAAATTGTTTTATATAGTAGTTTAAATGAGCAAAAATAAACAAGGTTTCTCAGATTTTTTTAAATCATAATAATCTCAATTAATTTCACCAATCATCATTCACAAAATGATGCTAAGGTTGATTTGATTATGTCTTTAAGTTTTGTACGTCAATTTCACAGAGTTAACTGAATATAATACATTGTATCACTACTTACAGAGTAGGAATAAAATCAGCACAAAAAATAAAGACTTTAAAATATTATTTGATAAACTTTAATACTACATTACTTATTTTAGTTTGAACTAATATATATGTATTTATTCAGTAAATAACTTTGTCCTGTGGTGTGATACCAATAGAGACATTAGGTCAGAGAAATAAACCTAATATAAATTTTTATAAATGAAAATTAGAGTTTAGCACCCCTAAATTCTGCAAAATGCATACAGGAATGAGAAACCATTAGAGAAAAATAATATACAGTAACTGGCATGAAAATGTTATTACTCCTCATAAAGCAGTCATTGTACAAAATGATTAACGCATAATATGTATACGTCTTCCTTCAGTCAATTCTTAACCCTTACCTGTTTATTGAGAAAATTGTTTTTGCCATTTTGTAAAAAACACAAGTTACTTTTAAATTCAGTGTAAAGGTTTTATTAGAAGATTTTGCTGTATTACATTTAAGAATGGTCATGATAGACCTAAAGTAGTACCTACAGAGCTAGTGTATCAAACAGCTAACTAGCTTATTAGAATCTACAGAGCTAGTGTAGTTTTATACAAAACATATAAACCTAAACCAGTCAACCGATGGCGATGTGTTCATATGATTCAGTTGTTTATTCTTCACTTACACCACTGGTTAAGTTTGTGCTGAAGGTTTATTTGTATCACATAGGATCGTCACGCTTCTTTGTCATCTTTCTCCATCTGTGAGTCTATTATCTCTAACACAGAACTCTTTTCATGAGATTGGACCCGGCAGAGTGGAGATGATGATTCCATCTGTTTTCATTTTATAATACTTTCCTTTCAGAAGGAAAAATGTGGTAAGTGTTTATGTATGTAAAGAATTAAATATGTTTGTGTTTTTTTTGCTTAAACACTAACTGGTAATTCTAAAAAGCTTATCACATTGTTGGACTTACATGCAATACGGACATGGGCCTTGCGGCTTTTTGTGGTTCCAGCGGAGCTCCAGGCCACACACTGACACCAATAATCTTCAGGACCAAACAGCTCTTCCACTTGCTGCCGCGTTATTTCGATACTGGCTTCTCTGACAACTAGACCTGCAAAGGAACAAAGAAAAAGAAAAAAGAACAAAAAGAACACAAATAACATTAACAATTAAGACTTCGGAAAAAATCTTAACTTATACATGTTTCATGCCAATTAAAGATGCTAAGAATAAACGGATAAAGAGTTAAGCTCTTATCTAAATATGCTGAATTTTACCCACTTTGCAATGACAAATAGTGTTTATTATTGGATTTTTTTACAAAAGGCCGACACAATGTAGTGACAGATTCTGGAATAGAGGGATCATGATATCAAGCTTATGTTTTTTGTTACAAATAAAAAAGCAATTGAGTGTAGGCTACTGTGCAACATTATTAGGTAGCTCAAAACAGAGATGACAGATCGGTTAGAAAATATTAGCCCAACATCTGACAGGGTTCAACTCCAAGCCTGTCAAGGCAGCTGACTCTAGGCAGCTCTAAAATAACTGGCTAGACAGAAGATCCTTAATCAGAGAAAAGGCAAAGATTACACGCTGTATCATTGAAGGAGCTTCAGAGATCCACAAGTTGGTGGGAGACTGGAAAGCCCATCGTTTTATTTTGATATAGGAGTCCAAAGGAAAAAGCTATCAGGAAAAAAATTATTATAGGGTACATCTGGTAGAAGGTGCTTTGGTCAGACAATAAAACTGAACTCTGCACATAACTTTGAACACACAACCCAAACAGCAAAGGCTGTGGTGTCAGAACTACACTATTGAGGTTCATTTCTTGATCAGGGACAGAGAAGACTTGAAAAAGCTGTAAGAAAAATCTTCTATAAAATATAGAGAATTGTAATTAGCCAATAGTACCACAGTGCTGAACACAGGGGTGAAGGTATAATGAAATATGTAAAGCTTAGACTTGAGTTCAACTTATATTCATTTACACTAGATCAAGTTAAGAAAAATAAGCAAAAAATTGTCTTTGCAACTAAACAACTGTAATTTGCTGACTCTTGACCCAGATTTTAAGAAGGGGTGTCAGAGTTTAGGAGACTGACGTTCCATCGTTATATCTTATTAAATTTGAATAAAATACATAAATTTGTGGTCGCTATGTATAAAATGTTCACAGCTTGCAATGTGCTATTAGTATAGTCCAGTCTTCAATATGATCTAATATAAATATGCATTTATTGTGACAATTACCAACTCAGGTCATTCTATTCGCTAGATGATTTGTTGTCACCATAAACTCAAGAGATTTTCCTTTCTTTTATCCTTCCTATGTTTCTCTATCTTTTGTTTTGTTTTGCCATCTAAAAACAACTCCAATGTGGACAATACCTTCAAGGTCCAACTACCTGCACCCAACTGATAGGACGACAGGAGATCAGTGACAAAAAGGTTCTGCAGAAGGATATCTGGAAAAAGCAGGATGATGTGGTAACCCAGTATGAAAATATGTATGACAACAACAGGAAGCGAACATTTAAATAGGAAACAGGAGCAATCAAGAGGGAAATGATTAAGAAGAGAGTTCAAGCCAATAGAGTGGAAAGAAAATGGTAGATAAAAAGACAAAAACGGTTTGCTGGTAGAGGTAAAAGAGAGCAACAAGACATTGGCAAAGCAAGAGGACGAGTGAGGATAACAGATGAGGAGGTGGAAGAGGGCAGTAAAATGTGAAAAGGAAAGGAAACTGGAGAAGAGATAAAAATGGATTTAGGTTAAAAGTATGTGGGGAATGAAGAGCAGATAGTAAATACTCTATAAGAGAATGTGTTGGCAGTTTATTTTAGGTTCAGAAGTGCTACAAAGACCTGAGAAAATATCTTTGTGGGGCTTCACAAATGTGACTTGGTGCTACTTATACACACTTAGTGAGTTCTTGCCAATTGAGAGACATTTAACGCAAGCAATCTGGTGTAAAAGCAAAAGTGACCAAGAAAGGAGAAGTTGAGTGAAAAAACACAAGTGAGGGCAGAGAACAAAGACAGCATAAAAGTAGAGTGAACATCAGTGTTCCATCTAACAAGAAAACGAGTGAGACCGATATGGCTTCACAGGGTAAGATGAAAGAGCACAGGATCACATCAAGAGAGGCAAAGGTTGAAAAAGTGGCCAGTAAAACAAGATAATTAGAACCAGCATGGAAACTGGGGATACATCTAAGACAGCTAGCAGACTGGCAGTTGCAAAGAGCATAAACTACAGTGTAAAGGGAATAAGGGTGAAAGGGAGAAGGAATCGGTGTGGAGACTAGATAGAATACTGGTGCCAAAAGTAATTAGGAAAGTAAGGCAATTAAAGTTGGTGATTCAAATGAGCCAATTTGCCAGTTATGGCAAATGGACTCAAACAAATGTAAAGGTATCATATGGTACACTACCTAATACGACCATGGAACTTAGCAGGAGGTAGGAATGAGTTTCCACTAAAAGACTGGAGCATTTGCATGGCTGCATGTGTGCCTAACTGAGCTGCAGACTAAAATAATACAATAAACTACATCACAAGAGTATTTCAAGTTCAGCTGCAGTGCATAGCAGGATTGATACAGTGTCCGTTAAAGTCATTGCGTAACACTAATGATAAACATAGTCATGATTATTATTTTTTTTCAGTAATTGACAAGTGGTATTCAAAATTTCATTAAAGGCATAAAAATTGTTTAAAATTAATTCTATAATTTCATTTCATAAAATAGTTTTTTATTGGTTACTTTTTCAGTTTACATACAAAAATATGTAGTGTCGATAAAGACAGTTTCTTTACTCCATATATTCACAACTACTGTATTTAACGGCACAATAATAAGTTAAGGTTAAGGTCTCTTAAAGAAACCAAGCCAAATAATTAACAAAAAAAAAGTGTTAGAATTTTAAGTTTAAAGACATAGACAACGACTTAACATGCATTATGAATCTAAACATCCCACCATAGTATATATTCCTTCTTTTATTAACACAAAAATTATTTTCCATAGGATTTAGAGGGACTGTCATGTAAAGTAAGGAGTATTGAGTTAAACATTACGACTGTGGTCCAAGTTCAAAATCTTAACACAGAGCTGGACTGTAAAGCATATTGTAAAGGCCCTGTCCAGGGTCCACCCTTCAGCCCGTGCCTTTACTCCCTGTGACAGTACAACCCCTCCACAGTCCTAGAGGGCTATTAGGGAGATATGTAATTACAAAATCACCTAAAAATAAACATACACTCTAGAAATTGAAAATCTATGAAAACACTACTATTAAGCCTAAATTGTGAAACAGTACTCATTGTTTTTAAAGATGAAATATTATTTTAAAATTGTTTAAGCATGTGCAGGACATAATGCATGTCATTTTTCAATAGTAGTAGTGTTACTACTCCACCTTTGTATGCATGCCCTAATTACAGTGTCCATGTACTCTATCCAGCAATCAATGGGTTAAAATGCATCATTCACATTTGTTTTGAGAGTAAAACTTTAGATATCTCTGCGGAGACTAGTTGTGACTACGCATTCGAACATTTTCTGAACAGTTCAGACTCTGTGTTGACTGATTCGCACAGTCCCACAGCATTTGTGTTTGCTTTTACAAATGTTAATGTCTATGAGTGTGCATGTTTGAGCCCCTCGGTGGCTCCAAAAACAACAATCACCCAAAATCAGGCACATATATACGACAAATTTGCATAGAGACATGCAAAACAAAGCTTAACTTCCCACAGACCAAACACAAACATTTGCTAAGAGAGACAATGATCTCAAATCGGTTATATATGCACAAAAACAGAGAGCTAACATCCAAATCAGGAATTACTTGGGGCTAATTCCTACAGGTCATGATTCTTCCACAAAAAAATGAGACAATCTTTAGAGTTAAGAGATAGAAATAGACCTGACTACCTAAGTTAAGAGTTTAAGAAAGAAACACCAGTGAGGGCTGAAAAGAGCTAAACAAAGAGCCACAGACAAACAGCAGAAGGAAAAGGGGAGAGACAAAGATGAGAAGAAATCAATACAGAGGAGATGGCAGCAATGGACGAAAAGAGGTCACAAATCACCAAAGTCAATACCATGTGCAATATTAATATATGTGGAGTCACAGGTCATTGGTAGCGGACTAATCACCATTCACACTTTGGCTAATAAAGACAAAGTAAGTAACTTAGCACACAATATGTCTAATTGCACTTTAAGGCTAATGGAGATGTACAGAGATTGTATGAATGCTAATTCATATTAAAAATGTATGTTAAAATGTTTGATATACATCTGTAACCTACATAGAAAAAATGCTGAAACCCATTTCATTTCATATGACACATAATTGTTATACTATTTTTTATACCATATGTAATCTTCTAATTTAAAATCAATGAGTTTTCTCTTTGTAATATTGTGAAATAGCAGGAAACAAAGAAGGAAACAACTACTTATAGAATATTGCTTTTTCCAAAGGGACACTGATAGAAAATGTTCAGTGTGTAAATTCAATGACATTTAACGAAACTATGTTGCATAATATATAATCACTTTATAATCTCCATCTGTAGTTCAAAGATGACCCAAATGGTTTGAACAAGAAATACATGTTTAACTAAACAGTGTTCATTATAAATTCTATAAAGAGGAATCATAAAAAACCCAGGTGCATTTATCCTTACATTTCAACAGCTCCTGGTATCCCATTATCCTTTTATTTTGTTTTACTTATTCATCACATTTGTATGGGTATTTTTGTTTAGATTATGGTGTGTTTAGGAGATTAAACACCCCAAAGGAGGCCGGATAACTCGTGGATGGCCATGGCAGCCATTTTACACATAAGTCAGAAATGAATTTAGGCAAAACACAGCTGCCAAACTCAAAACAAGTTACATTTGTTTATTTTCAGGAATAACGGATAGGATAGAAAGATGGTTAAGATTTTAAAATATCTTTATGGTGTCAATCGTTGTAAAGGTCTACAGTTTTAGGTCCATGGGCTGTCCACCTAATTGTGTTTCTGCTGAGTTAGACACTGCTACGGATCTAGACACAAGCAGTGAATGGTTAATAACAGTAAAATAACTGACAAGCATATGCATGTGATACAATAATAAACACCAAGAAAGGAAGTTATTTTATAAAACAGAGGGTTCCTATTATGTGATGGCTAGTACTATGTATTACTGCTTATACTAATAAAAAAAAAAACATTTCATTTTTCTTTAATTGCCACTGACTAAACATGCCCCCCATTATCAAGCAGGTGAAAAACAGGAGCCAAACACAGGTCACCCTAAATCTTATAATCCAATGTGTCAGCGTCTTTATCCTGCTGCTAAGGTAACAGTGTGATTCATCATTACCTACCAAGCAAAGAAATGCTGCTTGCTGTCAAGTGCGGGACTGGCTGCAGTCCAGTACATCATATCAGATCCAATTAAAATGTCTTGTAAACACCGAGGTACAGCACTGGCATTGGTTCAGTTGTGTGCATATATCTTGTGACCTCCATTTCAGTAAAAAAAAAAAAAAAAAACTAAACATGTGTGAGGCACCTGCATCATATCACTGATCACAACACAAAGAGTAAAATCAAGTTGATCTACTCAAAATAGAAAATTAAAAAGATGTGCATTAATTCATGCATTGTTGCCAAGCCCAAAAGGTGCAAGAACAGCAAAATGTAACAAAAACTGATCTGAGTTCCTCTTTACTGCAACTAGAGAAGAGTGAATTACCTCCAGATGTTCTCCTAGATTATAAGAATGCATCACTAACAAGAATTCCACTCTGAGTATATCAGATATGAACAAGCTGATACAAAGTACAGCAACAGAAGAGGTTGTGCTAGATTTAGGAAAATAATATATTTTAAGCATTCACTTTATAAATTGACAATGACATTTAATTGCATGTAATCTCCACAATGACAAAAAACAGTGACTCTGGTCCGGATAGCTACACATTAAGAACGGAAATAAACGACAGCATTTAAATTATAAACAATTAATGTGCTGTGATCTAAACACACCGTCTCACATTTGTTTCCCAGTCCACATGGACCTTAATAGTGCTCTAGCTAGTTTGCAATCAAATATCTCAAGGCTTTTAAATTAATTTGGAGTCTAAATTCAAGCACTACTTCCACACTAAGGACTGGATTTACAAGCACACACTCACCCAAAGTTTTGAAATCAGGAGAAATTTCTTTGATTGAAGTGATCAAGTTGCAAGACTCTATGAACAAGGGGTCCCTTCAGTCAGAACGAATCACACTGCATGTGCACCTGTACCAGACATGTTTCAAAACCTCCTATAACTCTTAAACAGGATGTGAGCTCCAGTATAGGGAAGTGCATTTATTTCAGTGTCTAGATCAGAGAGTATACTCAGATGGGACATTTTTCATAGACTGATTTAATTACCTCTTCAAAATAGCGGCCTTAATGAATGAATACACAAAAGTTGAAAAAAAGACAAATAAACAGGCGTTAACAGACCTAAGAACAGATCAGAATAATCTCCCTAAACAAAGTCCAGGGAACATCATAAGGCCAGACATCTAATCAAGAATCTCAGAAATGAACAACCGGGAAATGTGGCTGAATTGTGATGAAGAGGGGAAATGAAATCCACATGAAGGGGATGTAACTCTCAGTAGGCAATATAGCAAATGTTAAGAAGAGCAAAGGAAAAAACCCACAACAACAAAATACCTGCAACGAGAAAGGCAGGCTCAATGGCAAGAACTGGTTACCCAACAGCCTTGTCAGTATGTAGATACCCTGTTGGGGGTCATAAGAGATCTTGTGAACTTTAGGACCACTTTTAAACAAATAAACATCCACGCGCCACAAAAAAAACATTAGGAAGATATCCCAAAAGTATGAAATGCTCAGTAAATGCTTCAGACAAAGGGAACTGGAAGAGTAGGAGCTGAAGGAACCAATATCAGCAGTACATGCATGAAGAGGATGTAACACCAATTGATGGTTAAAATTTATATGGTTGATATGACCATGTGGCATTTGTTGGAGAAAGCCAAACTAGGGACAGCACACTGAAACTTTTTAAACTGATTTGTTTATGAGGTATTTATGATTTGAATTATTTTGTTGTGAAAGTGCCTTGAGATGATGTGTTGAAAATTGGCACTATATAAATAAATTCTATGTCTTGACTGTGGCAGCACAGAAGCAGGCCTTGTACACCAAAGCAATAGAATCCAATATCCACACCAGGCTACATCCCAGGTCCAGCAATCCAATATCCTACATACATGGAAACCCATTAAAGTGGGAATTTCATCCAAAGATGGTGGACAGTGAAGAAGCTTTTAAGATTCTGTGGACAATTTGAGATTCAAAATTGTAATGGCTAACCAACCAGACACTGTGATCACTTATAAAAAGCAGGGTGCCCTAAGTGATCAATATGGCAATCCCAAATGATGGAAAAATTAGAAAACAGAAACTGGGGGAAAAAAAGCCGTCATAGAAGACCTAGAAAGTGCTTGGCAGGTGAAAGCAAGTGTAAATAGTCTTTACTTATACAGGGCTCTTCTTATCAAACTGACCACTTAAAGCACTTTACACTGAAGCCACATTCACCACCGATACATATATCGGTATGGCACTTTGGGTTAAATGCCTTGCCAAGAGACACATTGACATGGGGCAGTTGGAATTTAACCTGCAACCTGCCTAATTCCACTCTACCAACTGTGCCACAGCCACCACCAAGTGACTGTGATTATCAAAGCACTCTGTTGAAACCATTTCAACAAAGAAGAGAGAAACCTCAGACCCCTCAAAAAAGAGCAGCACAGTCCCAGGAATGAATAAGATACTGTGAAGAAGTGGAGAACCTGAGCATGGCCTAAAGATAGCCTATAAAAGCTGAAAACCTCTACCAACTTTCATAACCCTTAGTTTAAGAACAGTATGATTTCCTCCAAGCAATACTTTATTTATCTAGTAATAAATATGTAAATTTCATTAACATGTAAATCTTCTTTTTATGGCCACACCTTGAAAAAAAAAAGATTTTCAAAAGGAACAAAAAAGATGTATGTTGTTAATTATTATTAGTACTATGATTGTGACAAGTTTTCAGCTTCCTGTAGTTAAGACACTGTTTTTTCTTTGTTAGACCTACACTAAAAAATTGCAAACATAGCCTAATTTTTCCTCTGTCCTCCCACAACACAGTAATCGTTTCATTTAGCTTTAGCTTTATGTGAACTGTGTTCTTTTAAAAACCTGCCCTATGTAAGCTGACATGTAACAGCACTTGAAATTTTGTAAAATAAAAAAGGCATCAGCAAAAAGTTAAACTGTCCTTGTTCCTCATTTTTTCTGTTTCCTTTCAAACAAACCTTTTGTGTGTTGGCTCTTGCCAGAGACTATGTCAGGCAGCCTTCACTTACCTGAATTCTCATCAACTCTCTCCTCCACGGTGTGGTCCTTCTGATGAACCCACTCACTGTTGCATTTAAAGTAAATTTGTGCGGCAGGTGAAGCTTTGCAGTACAGATCGACAGGCTTATTCTTGACAATGTAGCCTTCCTCAGGTTCAAACAAGAAGTGAGGCAAGGGCTCTGGAGGGTCGGAGGGAAAGGTTTCGGGGAGTTCGCTCAGGCTTAAGAAATCATCCTCATCCCTCACTGTAAAAGAAAAGACGAAAAAAAGTTAGACATTTTATTTAGACATTTATTTCTTACGTTTGCTTTTAGATGTTCTTTGTTTGATATCACCAGAAATCACTGTAAAACAGTTTCCTCTAAGCCTTTAGCTCAATTTTGGGTTTTTTTTGGAGGGGGGGCATATTTAAGCCCAATCAATGGGCTTTTTAGAAGGTTATGACCAGTTCATAAATATTGCACTAGCACTATTGCTAACTGAAACAGCATTTGCTCCCAGGACCAGAGAGAGCTGAGTCGAGACTAACTGCTTCAAGCTTAACTCAGAAATTAATAAACGTGTTGTCTAAGTGGAGTTGAAAATATTGTGGAATAACAATGCAAATATTGTTTGAGTACATATTGAATTGGGTTTTGATTAGTTTGGCATGATTTTTATCAATTCCACTGATTAGGTATAAGAACAAGGAGCCTGTGGTGTAAACAGTGTTTTATAAGGTAACCAACCAACAAAGGATCACTTTAAAAGTTTTCCTCCCATCTTTTGCCAACAAAAGACATAAAATATTTCAAAGGCCATTTTCTCAAAAGCTAAACTCCGGTACAGCTAAAAAATATTGTTATTAACTGTGTACGATCGCACATGTCAGAGTGCAGAGATTGTTTAAAATTGCTAGATTTGCTTTCATTGACTGGTAGGTAAAATTATTTTTGTTAATAAACCATATTCGATATAAGTTGGGAATTGTAATTCCATACATGCGTAGTATCTTGTTGTTCAACTACAACATTACTGAGCTTACTTCTTCCATCGATTGTTAAATATAAATACATAATCGTTAGCAGGCAACTATACGTAAACAATTCCTGAGCCTACACAATTTTTCTGATCATCAGTTGGTGCCGCAATTTGGTAATTTTAATCATTGTTAATATTTGCCTAAGCAAATATTTTGTAAGTCACACGCTAACAAATATTTTTGCACTAAATAAGTAATAAAGAGTTCCAAACTAGTTTGGTAGCTAAATTAATAATTGTACTGTAACCACTCTAACTCATGTCTAGCAACACAATAAACAAGTAAAACATAACTCACTCAGTTATGTGAGAATTAGGTAAGAACAAAATATGTGTGCAAAATCTTGGTAATAAATATCTACGTCACTTAAATTGCTTTGCATTTGTCATTTTACAGTCAGAAGCCTAATTTTATTAAATATTTAATGATTACACGATGGATCAACAAAAAGTAGCACACAATTATGTTTTTAGGATGAAAGCCCTATCAAGGGATTCATACCCAGTTGGGTAAATAGCTGAAAAATGTCCAAGTGCTTTTATTTCTTATAATAGTCTTTCTCTTTTCTAAATACAGGTGATGATAATGGAACAGGAGAGGTACTGACTCAACAACAGATAGAGGGGAGGAAATAATTTAATAGATGTAATAGCTGGCACTGGGGGCACAGGAACCTAATCCTCCTCTTTCCTTTTCCCTCTCCTCCTTTGTGTTCCCACTTTGTCCAAACTTCACGCCCCCTCTTGGCCTCAATCAAAAGGACACCAACCGTGTTATGGGGCCAGGTTGCCAAGGTCACCAAACGACACAGAATTACAAGAGCAGGTGGGAGGTTGAAGAGCATTATTTTCTTTCAAAACCGTGGATACACATGAAAAATAACGCAACGCACATAAATTAAAAGGTTCTCAGTAAAATAAACACATTGTTCACTACCTAGCTTTTTCCTTCCTTAATCTTCATTAGGGTTTCACTGAAATTATTTAGACCCTTCCTGTGTATGTGTAGGCAGTCTTTTGTGTTTCACTGTGGGGAAAATCTTTAACACAAAACATTTTTGGCACAGCCTCCTACTTTTTTCTCTTGAGCGTGATGGCTCCAACTTTGCAAAAACAGCTACAAAAAGCAAATCAAAATAGAAGTAACTAAACATAATTGCATGCATGTGTTCGCTTTTACCATCCCCATTGTTCATTTGAGCATGCTCTTGTTGTTCTTTTCTTGGAAAATTGCAATGTGCTGTGGGCTGAAGCTAAAAGCAGCTTAGGTAAAACAACAAGTCTAAAACAGGGGGGAAAATGAGTAAGCAGGAATCTTATTTTGATGTCACAAAGCTGTCATTTTCTATCTTAGTTCTGTAATTAGTTCTCTCAGAGTATGAAAATTGGTAGACATTTTTATAGCATAATTTTATTATCTGAGAAAAATTTTCTAACACTCTTGGTTATTTATCCAGAGCCTTGTTCAGCCCTTGCTTCTGTGGCACCTCTGTCACTTTTGCCATTCGTTATTTTATATTTTCACACCCTTCTGCTTTTACGCCTGTCCTGCTTTTCACTTTGCCAGGCACTCATTCTCACCCTCATCTGTCATTCAAAGAGCTGGGGGGTTCATTCCTCTGGTGCTACAGCTATAAATTATTGATTGGCACAAGAAACATGATAGCCAAAGAGTGGTGCGGGTGAAATGGAGGACAGAGGAGAGAAAAAGATGCACTTTTGAATAAATCAAATCAACTTTTTTTTTTCCACCCTGACTGACTTTTCTCAACTTGTTTTCTCACACTAACTCACCGTATTGCACTTCCTAATTTTTTTGTTTACTTTTTCTTCCTTTTTAACCTCATTCTTATCCAGATCCCATTCTTCTCTCTGGATCAGTTGACAGAATGACTTACTTATCCTAAGTGCCGAGGTAGTAAACATCCTGCCTGAATGCTGTCACTAATGAATGGCTGTAGCAAAGCAGTGTCCACATTTGATTTAGGGTATATTGTAAATATATACACAGAATAAGAACATGTTTATACCCTCACTAAATTCTACAGGCCTAGTCACCTGAAAAACAACTAACTAAATGTCTGAATATCTCTCAAGGGGCATTTCAGGGAAGCCAGTGAAGTGTTACCATGTATTTATAGTGACAAATCCATGAGTCAATCACATGAGTGGAAGCTAAAACATGTGAAGAAAAAAAAGTGAATAGTTTTACTAGACAGGAAAGTAATAATCAGGATGTTATACATATTCTACAACAGAATGGGTCATGATTTCATTTTCTATTGTAAGGATCTTTTAACACAAATTGGCTGACATTTCCAGCAGCCCTTAAACTATTTGTTGTTCAAATTCTTAGAAATCCTCAATAGCAATAGATAGCAAAATAGTGGGATGATATTTTAAAATGTGTAGACTAAGGCCCCTTGAAAGAAATCCTCATGACGTCAAATGTAGAGTGGTTAGGGGTTTGAGTCCGCATCTTATTTTCTGTGTAATGTATTGTGTGTCTGAGCAGCTCTAGAAACACTGGGATCATATATCTGTTTGCATCATCAATTCCTTAGCTACTGTGAAAAACATAGAAGCTGTTGCTAGTAAAGACACTTTCTCACATACAATATAGTTAGACACACAACAAAATAGTTAGACATACAAAATGCATTAAGCACTGGTGCCCCAGTTACCACTGATCCCTTACTGCTACCACAGGTAAACAGACATGCAATGTACATGGAAAAAATGCTCAAAAATATCTAAACACCACAATACTTGCCACTTATCTACACAGTGCATTTCATACAAATAGACAAAGAAATAAATCCAGAGAACAACCCCAGTAAACGTGAAAAATAAATGTGTAAACACAAGGCAAAATGACTAATTATTATTTAATATCCAGAGCTCCTCCTGTCCACAGAGCACTTGTTCACATTTCCTCAAAATACACATACAGATTCTTTACTTGTCACATTTAGCTTACAAAGACATGCTTAAATCTTTTTTGGATGTAGTTTGGGGAGTTTAGAGAAGGAAGTAAAGGGCAAAAAGCTTAGAAAAAATGTGTTAGATGATGGTACAGGTGAGAGAAAGCATATCAGTGCTGATGAAGTGTATAAATCAAACTTTCTTTGTGACACATGCAAAACGGTGGACAGAGATATTCAAGTAAACAGAAACTCTCCACTCACAAACATGCAACTCTACAGATAAAATAATCTTATCCATTACTCACATTTAAGAGTTTCTGTTCTTTAAACCTTTTTATCATGCATTACACTTTCTTCCAAAACAAATACTACATACGGTTTTGTCATTCTATTCTAAACATTGTTCCCCACTGTCACTCTCAGACTCACAGTATGGATTCAGAACTCAGCATTCTTATGTTCAACCATGCACTCTTTAATTATTTCAAATATATTTTAGGATTTTATTCACATATTATCCAAAGATTTGGAAAAGGTTATAGTATGCATAACATTTTTTTGTTGGATTATATTTCTAGATAGAAACTTTTTCAGGGTAGGCATTTATTTACACCCTAAATGTGTGTTGATCTTTAAAATGTCTGTTTTTGCACCTAAAGCATTTTATAATACTGTGTTTGATATATTTCAAGTTATTCCCTAAGTGGTTTGGATTTTTTTTGTGTGTTTGGTAAAAAAGAAAGAAAATATGCATTATTTTGTATCTTTTCACAAGATTATTCAGAAAATGTTTATCCATTGAAACAAACCATAAAAATAAATATTTAGCTTCAATTTTGGTGGTCCCTTTTCTTTCACTAATTTGTAGCATTACATAACGTTTAGTTTTTATGTTAACATCCCTCCAGCCTTGAAATGTTTTATTGAAAGTGTTTAGATGGGGATCAATAAAAAAAAGCAACAACAATATTTTGCTAGCTGACAAAAATCCAACCAGTATGAAGGTGAGGGGGAAATATGTTTATTAAAATAAAATCCAGCAGTGAGGAGGAAGGTGGGCACTGCGGGGCTACTTAAAACAGTACTCGAGAGATCTATGCTGTGTTCAAATTCAGGGACCACATCTTTTTAAGTAAGAAGTTACCTTCAGACACCGGGAAAGGGAGGGGCTATGAAGTCGATATTCAGCGATATTACCTAGCGACAATGACAGGGTTAAGTAGTTTATGGTGTTACTGTTTTTAAGCCATATTCTTCTAGACTTTCAGATTCATGTGCATGACACATTAAAATATGTCCATGTGAATCCTGAAAAAAGCGCTTTTAATATTTGATGTTTTTACTGGTTAAAGGTATAGGAGAGGATCTTCAGCTCATTCTCATTTTTGCAACACTGCGCATGCGCCACCTCATCTCCAGTAACGCCCCCTGATTTCGGGGACGCGCTCGTCTTTTTTTCTCAGCAACTTCAAACACGGTTTTTCTCTTGCAAGCTTCCATTTTCGCTGCCGTACGGGGAGAACCTATCTTCAATGGTGAATGATGCGTCTTGTTCGTCCCGTTTTACTTCCTAAACAACAATCTGCGCATGTGCGAATTCAAACATGAGTGCGCATTGCACGGGTGGGGTGGGTGGGGACATTAGTGATATACGTCATCGTGTAAATTTTATTTCAGCATTGACAGCCATTTATTTTTCACCACTGGTCGTTTTTGATTGGCTGTCGTTTTCAATGGGATTTTCCATTGAAATTTTTCTATTGAAAAGATCCTCTCCTACACCTTTAAGCTAGCCTTCTGGTGAAATTACTGTTCCAATGAAAATTTCTTTTAGTTTGATTATAAAATTCTCAATTTCACTTTTAAGTCTATGAGATATTACAAATAAAAACAAAATTTTGTTTGGAAGCACAATTAGTTAAATAAAAACTGGTCATGAAAAAAATGAAATACCTCAATAAACAATATCCCATTGAATGTAGAAATTCCCAATGAATCAATAAACTGGGTGGGTAATTGAGATTTACAAATCTACATTCTCGCAAAATAACAGCAAAAACATATTTTTTATATCATATTTTATATCATTGCAAGTATAAGGAATCTAAAGACACGGAATGAATCATGGAATATGGTGGGCCATGAAGGACGCACCGTACCTGTCCTTCAAATCTAGGGGGAAAAAAAAGAACCCACTACTGTGTCGACCATAGGAGTCTTCAAAATGTGACCGTACTTGTCGCCCCGGGATGAGGTAATGAGCCTACAAATGCAGCCGTCAAAGGATGTAATCCTGTAATCTGATTGGCAACAACCCCCACCCCACTTGTCCCCAATGGTCATTAACGCGGGGTAATGTCAATTACATGAACATGTAATTGACAAAAAATTTCTAACACTCTTGGTTATTTATCCAGAGCTCTCCAACCTACAGGACTGCTTCACATGGACATACTGGGACTTGCTTGAACACCAGGACCAGTAAAAATTCACAGGGACAGTACTGGATTACATCAGGTTCTGTATTGGAAATGTGACTGTCAGCAGAAACATCCGAGTTTTCCCTAATCAGAAACCCTGGATCTACAGCCAGGTCCACTTACTCCTCAAAAGACGCAACACTGCCTTCAAGTCAGGCGACAGGGCTCTGTACAGTGCTACCCGAGCTGACCTGAACAGAGAAAATTAAAAAACGGCAAGTCGGACTACAGGAGGAAAATAGAGTCCCACCTGTCCAGCAACAACACACAGGAGCTGTGGCAGGCCATCCAGAACATCAAAAACTTCAGAGGCTGAGATGTGTCAGCAGGAGACCTGAGCGTGTCACTAGTGGAGTAACTGAACTGTTTCTTTGTTTGCTTTGAGACACCCCAGGACTACCAATCTTCTCCGTGCCTGCTACCCCCACGAATCCCAGCTCGACCCCGTTCACTGTCCAGGAGCATGAGGTACGGAGGGTGCTTTTAGCAGTGAACCCCAGGAAGGCTGCTGGTCCAGACGTGTGCCAACCAGCTCACCTTGATTGTCACCAGGATTTTCAACCTTTCCTTGGCCCAAGCTGTCTACCTCCCTGCCTAAAGATAGCCACAATCATCCCTGTGCCAAAGAAGTCACCAATCACCAGCCTGAATGATTACTGTCCAGTGGCCCTCAGACATCAGAAACCAACACATGAACAATTTGGTGTCTCATCTCTGCTGATCTCTCTTGTTCAGAGAACGTCACAGCTGTTATCAAGAGAGCTCAATAGGAACTTCAGTTCCTGAGGGTCCTCAGGAAGAACAACCTGGACACAAACCTGCTGCAGACCTTTTACCGATCATCCATTGAGATCCTGCTGATGCACTGCGTCACAGAATGGTACTGCAGCTGCACTCAGGCAGACAGGGTGGGGCTTCGGAGGGGAGTCATAGAGGAACAAAGAATCATCATGGCCCAGGTGTCCTGGACCTTGTGCTCCCTCTGCTTCCTCTGGGCTCCTTGAGGGGGGTTGCAGTGGCCCTCTGTACCCATGGCTAAGCTTAATTTATATAAGACCTACATCACAATTTGTTCGCATGCTCATGCGCAATCACATACTATAGAGATCACAATACTTGTTGTACCTGTTCTGATCTGTTTATTAATAACATCAAGTTTGCCTCATATATTTTTATTTGTTTGTTTTTTGTGCTGTATACATTGCTCCTTTCCGCTAATTATATCTCCACAGGTATAATTCATTCCCCTTTCGCCGTTTCCCATGGATGCTTCGGGAGTAATCTGGTAGCAGCTAGTTTTTGGGCTCCGTTGTTTTGTTTGTTTGTTTTTGTTATTGTTTGTTTGTCTGGTTGTCTTTATTCGAGTACGTATTTTTGGTCTGTGTATATCTCCCCTTTCACTCTGTGCACCCCCCGCCACACACACACCCCTCAGTCATGTTTAGCTTTATAATGTATATAACACCTCAGAAATCAATAAATGATTAAGGGAGGCTCTATATTTTTAAAGCCTCACTTGGAAAAGCAAATCTGTTAAGCAAAATCGTGGCAACCAGAAACCCATTCTACTAGCCATGATGCTGAACAGGGCAAGGGAATGTAAAAAATACAATTTGGAAGAACAGTTATAAGTTTTACATTTTGAGTTTACAAAGCCAGCCATACAATGAAGTGGTGACAACAATGCAAATAAAGAATGCATCCCTTTCAGAAAATAAAGTAAACCATAAAGATCCACAAGGTTAACTAGTGTAAATCAGAAAATATGTGTTTGATATTCCTAACCTGAAGTATCTACATTTTAGCAAATGATACTTAGTTGAAAGGCACACTCACTTACTCAACATATTCAAAGTTAGACACACATCATGCATATAGAATGGAGCCCACACCCATTTTAAGAAGCGCGCAGATGATGTGTGGGTGTTTGCAGGTAGGCAGCATGAGAGCTCTCAGTAGCTATTTTTTAATGGCAGGCTCCGCCAAGATTTACTTGTGCATAAATATACACAACAAATACTGCACTATGCTCTAAGTGTACTTTCACTTCTTCTGGTGCATTTGTTTTTAGCTCCTGAGGTTTTGTACTACCAAAATGTCTTCCTCTACAGCATAATTATCTTAATACTGTTCTCTATTTCATAAATACTTACATTTATTTCCATCCTTTAACCACCCTTTTGTATGTTTTTATGCTATTTACAACTCATGGAGTTTGGGAAGGATTAAATGTTCAAGCTCAGGTACAGTGTAAAGTGCATATTATGCCTCTTTTGTCCCAGAGTGCCCCCTAAGCCAGTGCTTATCTCCAGTTTCTGCAGGGCAAGACAGCACAGACACACCTCACTGGACGCCTCATGATTGTCGGCAGCAGGGTTTCCATCTGAATCAGCTCTTTCAAGCTTGAGTATCAGGCAAGAGGCTTTGCTTACAGTTTTTTTTTAGGCAGCTTTCATGTCACAGTGTATGTGTGGTCCTAGTGAGGCCAGATGAGAGCTGTTTAAGTCTTTGGATTAGCTGTAGGTTTTCAATTTCTTCTTCTTCTTCTTCTCAACTGGGTTACTGGTGTACCAAACAGCTAATATACATCTAATTATAACGTCATTACTCTTCTTAGGTCAGCAAACATTTAAACAACCAATCAGGCAGATGTTTAATAACATATAATGTAGTTATCACAGGTTTATGGTGTTTTTATGTCAGCATTGATCAATTATTTTAAACAAAATTTTTTTTTCTTTTTTTGTGCTTCTACACTAAATGTGAGAATCTGCTTTAAAATGCTGTCAAACCTATGTTGGACTAGCTCCTGGGTATACCATCAACATGAACAATATTAAAATTTAAAATGTCATTCTGAGACTCATTAAAGCAATGCAAGAGTCGGGTTACAGCAGGATACATGTGAAAAGAAAATGTAACAACTTAACTGCTTTTTAATTTTCAGCATAAAAAAAGAGAGGATTTTAAAATGTGCGAAATTTATGATAAGGCCTTAAATGGAGTAGTTATTTTTGAAACTTGTAATGTTGATCTTCGCATGGACTACAAATAAGTCCCCATCTACAGTGTATGTCTCTAAGTATTAAGAGTTGAAGGTATACCTGACAGTTAATGATTTAAAGTAACAGACTGTAATGTTATCACAGTCCATTGTTTTGTTATCTGCTTTACTAATTCCAAGAAATACTATCAGCAGATGGTTCCTTAGAGTTTTTGTTTTGAACAGAAATTATAATCTTTTTTAAATCCTGAAAGTCAACTGAAAAATGCATTAATGTAGGCTTAAAGGCTGCCAAAAAAAAAAAAAAACAGCAACATAAAGTTAATTTAAATTATTATTTGACTAAAGTTTTATGGTCAATGGGTGGTATGAGATCCCATGGTCTGAGATATTGTAATGTTTAAATTCAACATTAAAGTCTTGTTAGACAGTTTGCAAAGCATGTTTAACAAAGTGCTAAATGTAACCTCATCTAAAGTGGCTTCATTTGTTATATGCCCTGGATTAAAGGTGGAGTGATTTAAGCTTGAAACCCTGTTGTATCTAAATTTGATGCACTTTTTCAGTTTTTTGTAAATAAAAACATTTTCAAGAAGCTATTCTTGTAAATAAAAGTGAAATAAGTACTGTTTATTTATAAAGAACATTTCACAGACACAAATGTCACAAAGCACTTTTTGACAGAAATCTTAGTGTAGTTATACAAAGTATATAAACAAGCATAAGAAGCATAAAATATCCTAAAATAAGTACATAGAAAACAAGAAGTTTGTGGGCTTGGGATCAAAGACCAGGAGCAGCAGAGTGTTTGGTTAAAAGCTGATGAATAATCAGGAGCATGGCCATTTATAGCCCTAAAGGTAAGAACAAGAACTTGAAACGTGAAACTCTTAAATACACTGGGAGCGAGTTTAGATAGTATAAGAATGTGGAAAAAGGTTTGCAGTTTGCAGATATGAGACTGAACTATCCAGACTGTTAAAAACAGTATTACAAAAGCCACAATGCTATAAAACACAAGCATGAACATTTTTTTTTTTAGATCAAGTCTGGAGACCATGTTTTGTAGATTTACAGAAGTTGCTGATATTTTTTTTTTTTCCATGCCACTCTGCCCTTTTTCTTTTTCTTTCACTCTACTTTTGCTCTATTTTTGCTTTGGAGTGGTGGCATAGAGTTAGTCATCCATCTTTCTTAGGTCAAATCCCCAGAGGGACATCTACTTCTCCCCACACAGCCACTGTTTGTAACAAGGGTTCCTTCAGGAAGGGGAAATCTTGTACTTTCTCTAAAAAAAATTTTTTTTACTTACTTTACACAATGTTGTTGTCCATAGTGTGCCATGTTGTATCCAACAGTTTCCCCCCACAAAGATAATCAAACAGCTTGTTCTGCTCAGTTTTGCACATGATTCTTTGTTGAGGGAAAACCTCAGACAAGAAGCCAAATAAAGACACATACGCACACGCACACACATAATATGATGGCCGGAAATCAATTAATGAAGGCTTTAAGGATTATTTCATTTGGAAATCTTCCCATGTTTTAGCTATTTTACTCAGAAATGAAGATAAAATTGGATCAGGAAAAAGTCTCCATCTGGAAGCTCACAATCTCTCAGTTTTCTCTCTCTTCTCTTCCAATTTCACAACTTGGTTCACTTTTCCTGCCTGAACAGCCTGTCCTCTCCTGCTGCATCTCTCCTGTCTGCCACAGTTCTCTCTATATACTTTTCTTCTGTCTTTCTGGCATATATATATATATATATATATATATATATATATATATATATATATATATATATATATATATATATATATATATATATATATATATATATATATATATATATATATAT
>JAVLVB010000003.1:1774097-1800832 GCA_032876305.1 Orestias chungarensis
GAAAAAGTAAATCTAGGCCACCCTACTGCACCGACAAATCATGTGTATATTGTAATTCTCCTAACTTTACAAAAAGTTTTGTTTCATGTTTTGTCCTCTCATTCCTCAGCATCTTATTTTTTCTACAGCATAGATGGAAATGTACAGTATTAAACAAGCAACAAAAACAAGGAAAATACACATACACACATACTGCACTGAATTCAGCTTATGATTTAGACTGAAGTGATTTATGGCGTTCTACTCACCACTGAACAGATGAACCAAAAAAACAGCATAAACATTATCATAACCTGAAAGACCTAATTATTGTAGAGTGCATCTCACAGACAAGTGTATGTGTGTGGGTGTTTCTGTGTGTGTGTGGAAGGGAGGAGGGTCAGGTTGTTGGTTTGAGAAAGGGGAGACTGGGAGACAATGAGAAGGAAAGATTTATGACCCTTTTACAGAATGTATTTCACGGTCCCCACCGCCCCTTTTATGTCTTCCACCATTTGTGTGCAAATTAGAAATATGATAATGGCCATATTATGTATTGTAATGAGAGACCAGCCTGCTTACACACCATTTCCTAACCAGATGAATAAAGAGCCATTTTGAAACACTATGAAAATGTTATTTTGAATGTTTAGTTGTTTTGTTTTTTTTCTGTTTTTTTTTACATACATTTAAATATTTGGACTTTACATTGAAAGGCAATTTGACAGAATAGGATGCAATCCAAGTGATAATAAAAAAAAGTTTAAAACAACTGGAACAGTAAAACCCAAGGCAATCGATCTAAGTTTTTCTTAGCACCATATTTAGCTAGAATAATGAGAAGCGAAGCAAAACAAATATTCAAAGCTCACAATTTCCAGCATAAAAAGTATGCTAAGGCTGTAAAATATTTATTTTTTATATTTTTGATTTTGAAATATTCCACAAATATATATATATTTTTTTGTTTTTTGTTTGACTACAATGGAAACTGAAAAATCTTTTCAGAGTCACGTTTTTATCTTGTCTTCAATGATGCAAGACAATGGATTGCTCCAGAACATACATTTTGGGCCTACTGGATCAGCATCACAAACCTTGACAAGACACTAGGTCATGGATGACCTCTCCCTATTTTTTTCCTTACCCTTGTTTTGTGGTCCCTGTCTGCTCACACCATTTTTCTGAATTCCCTTTAGGCCCTTTGACAGAAGAGCAAGACTGAGAGGAGGTGAAAGTAAGGCCCACAAGAGAAAGAAATAAGACCACTCAGACAATAATGGCAGAAAAAAATGCTTGCTGAGTGAGGCAGATGGAAAGAGACAGAGATTGAGAGTTGGAGATTACCGAAGAAGAACAAAAGTTAAATAAGTGTCCAACACATAAGAACAAGGTGTTCAGGAACATGCTGAGGAAAAAATGCAGTGGAAGCAAGTAAAGAGTTCATTCCAATAAAAATGATTTAAGTGCAACGCCAAATATTTAAGTCTCGAAATTTAGTTCAGGATGTAAATTCTCTTTAATGGATGCATTTTTATTGATCAGCTGCATTAAGAGAGGATGATGAGGCTGTTTCGGGGAAGAGCGGCAGGTGGAGATGATAGGCACAGCTGCTACTAATTTGCTCATCGGTCTCTCCTTTTTAATGCTGCAGGAACCTGCTGGGATCCATGACAAAGTCAAACTGGGTCAACAGTAATTGTCTAAAATTGTCGATGGATGCTATATTTGTGCCACTATGTAGATACCATGGGCAACAAAAGTTTCCAGCAGTGCCACACCAAGAAAATATGGTGATTTTTCATCATGTGATGCAACTCTGCTTTAATCGACACTTGCTCACAAGCAGCTCTGGGTGCTTATTATTGTGACACATTGTACTGCTGCACAGTATACACAGCATTGCACAATACATCTCACCTCCAGGTTTCAGAGAGATAAAAAAAATATGTGCACACATGCACAGTCAAATATTAAACATCCAAACCAAACGGTATGAGTTTCTTTCAAAAGAACTAGTTCCACTAAGATCAGCTCAGACAGATTAACATTCATTAAATAATTAATATTCATACTGCATACTTTACAAACCTGAGCTAAATAAGACTGGCCATGACAAAACCAAGAACAAGTCTCCGGGTGTTTTGTGTTATTTAGATTTTGAGAGTGTGAATTTCAAGCTCTCCAATGATTGCAAGCACATAGAAATCAAGAAAAAAAAACAAAAAAAAAACAGGAAGCTATGGTCATTTGAATGTTGGCACTCTCCAAACAAGTTAAGGCACAAGCCCCTACCCCCTATGTATTTCAGACACTGAAGAACTAATGTTGATTTAAACATAAAGTTTACAATTTTAAAGCCTCCAAAACCAATATTTAGACCATTGGGTTGGTTCTTCATCAATTTAATTACTATTGCAAAATAACAAAAAATACAATTTTATCATAAATTAAAGAATTTTGGTGTTTTTCTCCATTTGTGCTCTCACGACTTCTTCCTACATTTTACTGTGGAGCATCCTCTATACTGTAACAAAGACTTCTGAGAGAAAAAAAATGGTGCTGCATCTCATTTGATTGGTAATCTGGTCACAACCTTTTTTTCTTTTACAGCCATATTAGGTTTCCCTTTTTTAGTGTTGATATAATAATATACACTTATTATGAAAGCCAGCATAGTGGAAAAGGTCTTTTGTTGCTGCCAATACTTCCACCCCTTAAATGTAAAATCCACTAGAGCCCTTAAGTTGTGCTTACGTAGGCATCTCTGATCAAAGTCCTTATTCTTCAATTCTTTTGAGTATTGAGTCCGGCCTTCAATGGTTTAGACTTGTTTGTCCAGCAAATCCCTTAGATACTGTGTTTGATTAATATCTGAATAATTGGAAGGCAATGTCAACCTCTTGACTTTGTGTAAAAAGGTCAAGGACTATTTAGAGAGATCTTTAGAATGAGCCGACATTGGATGATGCATTTTCTTTATGTAACATTTACTGCAGAAGACTTCACTAATGAAGGAATAAGCTTGACTGTTTAAAAGTATGCAGCAGGAAATCTGGATAGGCTGATAAGATAATGAGAGAATATACAGTTAAGCCCACAAATAATCCCACCCTTTGAACATTTAAATTTAAAATAATCATTTCATGTTAAAGACATTTCAAATGTTGGCAATTTTGAGTAACCCAGTCAAAGTCCCAACCTGTGTCTGGTAAAAACAACCCAAAAAACAATAGGCAGATTGTAAGAAGGCCTTCCATACTTAAAGAGTAGAATGTCATTTTCCAATATACATAATCAAAATGTCCATGTAAATTTGCAAAAAAGAACTGAAAATAAGAGTTGGGACAGTGTTAATCCGCTAACTATTGAGGAGAGTATGTATATATTTTTTTAAATCTGGCAGTGTTATAAATGTATTATATCTTGGAAATAAACCTGAGTAAACATATTCAATACTTATTCTACCAGCCATTCTAGTGTATTATGCATATTTTGTTGTCAAAGAGGTTTTGACGATCTTCTGTATGAATGAAACACTTGAATTATTGATATAAAGTGGTGTGAATTCTATGTCAACAGGCCTTTTAAAAATAGATTTTTTTTTTAAACATCCTGAAATGTCTAATACCTTTTTTTCCCCCATTGTTTATTTGATGTGATTTAGAACAATACTTTTCCCCATTTTATGGGGGGAACATGCAGCTCTGTTATGCTTTATATGACATTATTTTTGTGCAGATATAGTAAATAATAAACATGCAGACAAGCACACAAACAAAAAAGGCTAAATACATAAAGAACTTTGGGACACTGAAAGGGAAAAATATTGCTATAAGAAGTGTGAAATATTATGTCAGAAAGGCACAGACAAAATACACAGCAAAGGACAAAGCCTCAGCATCTAATCAGATGTGACAAAAATCACTACTGCAGTCCGTGTTGTACAACAACAATGGAGTGAAGGAAAAAAACTAACAAAAAACAAGTTATACTTTCCCCCACTTTAAAAGTCCAATATCTCTCAAAGAAAAGAATAGTGTATCTATAGCAAGTGAATATTAATACATATTTCTAAAAACCAAATTGTTTACATGTTAATCAACAAAAATAATTAAACTAAATACTGCCTGTTGATGTTTGAACAATTATTATTGTTTTATAATAAACACAGCTCAGCTGTCATCCTATCCTCAACCGTGTAAAGAGAGCTGCACTTGTCACCAATAAAGCACGCCCCAATTTTATCTCAAGTCTATTGAAGTTGCTAAAAAAGACGACCGGATAATAACATGAGAGACAGATTTAAATCACCCTGTGCAGGCATTCTGAAATATGATTATGTTAAAATAGGAAATGAAAAAAAACAAAACAAGTAAGCATGTGAACAGATTGTATGCTTTAACAAGTCTATTTGAAGTGGCTTCTATTGTTTTGTTCATCTTGCATCAATTTTTTCAAATAAATAAACAAAAGGCTTTTGTTGTTCAGTCTAAAACAATGTCAACCTAGCAGCCACCGAAAGCCAAATCTGCCCTTTTTGTTTGATTTTGTGATTTAGACAGCTAATCTGTCGCACCTCTCTGCTAGCTTTTCACATTAAAGTTAGGGATTTCAGAATATTACACAGCAGAAAAGTGAGAATAAAATGGATGAGTTCAAAAGTCCTTTTTAAGATTACACAGGATTTGATCTCATTATTACAGCAATCGTCATAGTAATGTGGCATTTAATGACACCGTCTAAGCAATTTTAAACAAAAAAAAGCATCAAAAGATGCATTTATTATGACGCCTCCCCCTCCATGTGCACCTTGTTATCGTATTCAAGCAACTCAATGGCGTCCCCCACCTATGAGATGGAAAACAAGATGCGGTTTAACAAAACAGCCTGAAAAGAGCAAGTGTTTATTGAACAAAGGACAAAATTAACAACAGCAAGGCACAGTTGTTGGACACAGAAAAAAATAAAGGCCTCAAGCTCAAACAAAACATACGTTTTAATTTAGCTCCAAAAAACCTTGTCACACACTTTAGCTTTAACTCTTGAAGATTGCTTTGGCTCTGGTATAGCTTTCCTCGTCTTTTATCATCAGCGCTGTATTGCTTTTTCTGGTTTTACATTAAAAAACATCTAACAAACTGATGTAACTGTAATGCCCCAAGGGTTTATTGGGAAGTGTACCATCCACTATTGAGGAATAGTTAAAGCATAAAATTCTAAATTATAGAAATGCAATTTTAAAACTGCTCATCCCTGGAAAGAGATCATGGAGACATTTAGGTGGCTTAGGTGTTTGTCCTTTTTATTGGTTCAACATCAAAGGACAGTATGCTACCAATATCATGCACACAAATGGGATTTTAAAAATTACATAATACAGTTTTCAAAACTGGGATAAATGTGTATGCCTAACTAATACTTTAACAGAGATGCACAGATGTGGTAATAAATAATATCTTAAATAGAAGCAATGTTGAATCTTAAAGTATTGCATTTGCCCACAATACTTTGAAATAGGAATGATCACCTGTATTAAAATAACCAGGGTTTTCAATTAAGAGTAGAAAATCCCACTTCTTTAATTATTTGGAGAGGCCGTCTAAAGCACCTAATTGTCCCCTGATATCATCATAGTTGTCAAGTATACATACAGAAGTACACGTGCCTTTAGCGATGGTTTGTCTTCCTTTGCTGCTTTGTTCTAAATATCATTTAGATTTATCTGCAATGGATGTATAGTTAAGCCCTAATTACTAATATCCATAGAACAGCAGGATTCAAAATACATTATATTTGTTTATTTTTATCACATTTATTATATATAAATAAACATAATTGCTTCAATGTATTCTCTTTTCTTGTTTGAAGCAGAAGTTGCACCATTTATTGCCACTAAACATCTGTGAACAGGTTCTTTTTTCACAGCCTCAAACCTCAGTCTTAGATATAAAGCTTCTCTCTTTACTTACAAATTTTGCTGTGGATGTCATTGACAATATAATATGAATAAAGCAGCATTTCTGACTCCTTACCTTTTTTTAAATTTCTTTATTATAAGCACCTCCACTTTAAACCATCAAGTTAGAGATTTAGATGCTATACCTGATCCATTGTTTCATTATTATCTTTCATTTTATTTTACCTGTCAATCCAAAACTGAAACTTTGCCATGTATCAATTGATTAAATGATCACCACACCAGCTTGACAACAAACAACTGCATTTATACCAATTTACAGAATAATAACACGCTCATAATGTATCAGCAGATATGCAGATTTCCATGCATGTGTGACACAAACAGACATAAACACACACATCTCTGGATTGCTTGACCTATTAGAGTTTTGTTGCCGATCTGTTCCTTTATTTTAGGCAGTATACCTGACAGTACTGAGGAACTAGTAAGTCTATTTCACTGTTCACTGAACAGCACAATTGAGTCGACTAGATGGAGGGATAAGCTGGAACAAAAACCTAATGCACTACAAGGGGGATTGGGGGATCGAGAACCACTGTTCCTGTCCAAAGCTATTTCTCTAAGAATCAGAAAAGTGTATCTCTCAGTTTCTCTTATCTAACAAGATTCAGTAGGGTGCTACTTTATCACTCAGATTGAATAGGATTTTTTTCTAGGGTAAGTCTCATGATAGGAACAAGATGAAATTCAGTTCTTTTCATATATTGTAGACCACATAGGAATAAATGGGATGAAAAAAACTTGTCAAGTTTTCAACCTAAAAATTGTCCTTTAAAATCTATCAATTGGTAAACTGTCAGTAGCGTTACCGCATCCAAAAATGACAGTATTGAAAAACAATCACTTCATAGAATTCTCTTTCAGTTTGCTTTTTCAATGTTAAATGTTCAAACATGGCTAAAGGAAATTCTGAAGGCCTGTATCGTTTGAGGCCTATAATCCATTCATATTTTTTTCATGGCTGCTTGTAGCTCACTGGTTTATAATTGTTTTAGCCAGTATCACAAAATCTGTAAAAAATGTTAAAGAAACAAAGCAACTGTGCTGATACTAAAAACAAATAGCAATTTCTCCTTTGGTTTGGACCAGCATTGGTATGCTTTTGCATAGAGTAGTTTTTCTTCCAAGAGATAACATTTTATTTTCTATATAAAAATAGGTCTAGCAAAAACACTCAATTTGAAATGATCATAATGGTCGTCTCACTGGGATATCATGCGCCCTCTACCCCACACCAGCCCCACTACCCACTGGAGCCTCCACCACTATAAATTTTTTTTTAAACTTCTTTAGGTTGAACTTGCAAAAAGAGTAGGTAATTCAGATTTTACGTGACATGTTTTGACATGCTCGACAGCGAAAATTTTAACCGCTAATTATGTTTTTTCATTTTTTTTTCTTTGCCATACAACAAAAATCTTTAATTTTAAATAGGGTATTGTTTTGATTTATAGTTTATTTTTTACCATCTAAATGGAAACACTTCACTGAGTTAATTTACACTAGATTGAATGTTGACATCCTGTTAGCCGGTTTTATTACCACTTTTTATCTCTATTAGGCGATTTAAAAAAATATATATACACAACGAAGTTTTTGCAATGTGCATCAGCACATGCCGTATCATTTCATTGTGTGAAAACAAGGCATCTTTCATAATGTCTGATTTCTGTATTAAAACCCTTTTCTCATAAGAAATTTTACGCAGAATATTTTTAAACATGTCACACTTTAATCAAAGATACCTTCTTACCTGAGGAGGATTTGAGGAACAGAGGTGGCACCATAATGCGAAACGGGAATGGATCATGGAAAGAAAACAGCAAAAAAAGAAGAGAAACAAATTAATTGTCTTACATAAAACAGAAATATTTACAAGTTTTGTAATCAGTAACTACTTTCAGCTGTAAAAATTATTTTCATTTTACACTACCCTACATTTGGCACATGATTTATCAAATTCTGTAGAACTCCCTGCAAAAAAAGAACAAAAACTGTTAATCTACTTTCGATGCACTGACAGGCATCATTTGGAGACAGACTAAATGTGCTCACTGTGAAGGTAACAGAACCAATGAGGCAATGTCTTTTTTGAACCAATCAAGGTTGATGAGACACAGGCGCACCAGAATTGACCATAATTGCTCTGTCTGGCTTGTGTCAAAACCAAGTCATGCTCACACGTATGTGCATTTTGTGTCTGCCCATTTCTGCTCACTGTTTCAGAAAAAAATCTATGAATGATGGTGAAGAAAATATTCAAGAGAAAAAAAGTTTTCATAGCAGAGTGGGTGAAAGAGAGAAATGTAGAGGAACAGAGAGACAAGGAAATGCACACGGAAAGAATTGTTCCCCATCTCCTGCGAGACAAATTGGCTACATATCCAAAAAAGACTTTCACAGTGAACTGAGAAATGTAGTTCTTCTCATCCCTCCCAAGAATTTTTACTTGCTTTTCCATCTCATTCAAATATTTCACACCTAGAGCCACTGCATCTTTTCACACTCCACATGCCTTACGTGGCACTCCTAGCCAATCTCCAGCTCCCTTTCTCACCATACACACTAACTCTCTTTAAGTATTAATCTTCTTCTCTAAAAACTTGCCATCGCTGTGTGTATACCTTTATATATTACATCTCCGGCCGGACATGCTTCTGCCTATCGATTATGTGCCATGCTTACAGCTTAAAGCTCATTAAGCATGGTAAATGACAAATTACCATTTGGCTATCTTTGATTGCATGTGAGATGCCTTGTCACCATTTAGGTCTGTCTCTATATTGGATGTGTTATCTTTGCAATCTCTGAGCGGCCTGTTGGGCCAAGAAATTTTAACCCAACCCTAACCAAGATTTAATCTGGCTTGATCAAAGTTGTGCAACATAAACAAATGTAAGTGTTCATGGCTTCTTTATGGGCTCACATTATATAAACTGCGGAGGATTACAAATCTGTTTGGGAATCCCTACATGGCCAGCTACAAACCACATAATTTCAAATGTGTTTTGTTGCGATTTAATTTCATTATTTGACAAAATGCAGCCCCTACTGCTACAAAATAACAATTTTACTCAATGGCCCTAATGCAAAATATATGCAACTCCGACATTCAACCCCTTCTTGTCTCAAGACCTCCAATAAACATCCGCTAAGGGTAACCTTATCACATATTCAGAAATTAAAAAGTAAATTGTTACACTACTTTTTGGGGCATAATTGGTGCAAGAAACAGCAAGCGTAACAGATGCAGCAGAAATTATTTCTAGAATGATATAAATATTATACATTCACACCTATAGGAAAATGGCTATGATACGAACATATGTAATAGCAAGTGAAGGACAAAAACCTTGAAAAATACCCAAAGCTTAAGCAAACATATTAAAGGGAGCTGCTCAGATTTACAGAACAGGCCATTTAAGTTTCGGTTTAGATCTGGACTCTGATTGTGATATATTCATATTCACAAAGTTATGGTATTACTGAAATAATGATATAATCCAGTAATTTAAACAACTAAGTAAAAACATTATATAGATGAATAAAATAAAGTGACATTTTCAAACTTTTAGTTAAGATGATATTTTGGTTGAGGCTAACGAAAATACAACTTTAAAATTAGACTATAACGTCAGAGCAAAAAAAAGGGTACAGGTGCTTTAGTGTTATTTTTAAATAGTACTTAATCCTACTAACAAATCTCAATTCTAAGGCATATTCTAAGTTTTTGAATATGACTTTAAGTCTGCCACAGCCTTAGGGTGATGTGCAGTTATTATTATTTTTTTTAACCTTTGATTATTATAGCCTTGTCCGGCCTGTCACTTTTGTTAAATGCTCTGCTTAAATTATTTTACAGATTTTTTAAGCCTTCACACAGGTAAACTAATAAATTGACTTCTGATGGCAACTGGATGTACTGAAATGTATTTTTCAGCATCCAAGTATAGAAGACTGAATATAACCTTTTGTAAACCCACAGTTTTCAGTTCTTATGTCTGAAATATTTAGAAAAACTTGTACAATTCCACTTATAATTCACACACCACCCATTAGACTTGCTTAAGAGTAGCCTTAAGACTATTTTTTTCAGACATTTCTAAAAAGTTTAATGATTAAAAGGTCTGATTCTCTGTGTTTCTAATTCGTTCAGCCAAAAGCACAATCAGTGGGTTACAAAAGAAAGTTAAGAAGGCAAGGGAGCTGCAGCTCATCAAAACATCATGACTTTTTAGTAGAGCCAGAGTGTTTTAGTATTTTCTCCATGCAACAGCTCAGACTCACCCAGATGCCCTCCAATAACTGCAGATGTTTTAAATCCATGCAAAAAACATGTGTGGGCTTTGTGTGGGAAACAACAGGCAATGCTCAAGTAAATTACTCCATACAGATCCGTTGTTGATTCCCAGGTGACAGGTTTTATATTTTTTTATATTTTTATTTTATTTCATAATTATTTAAGTAAAAAATGGACAAATCATTCTTGACATCATGCGGATTATAATTGCCTGATTATTTTCTGTTTTAGGGAACTTTTCAGCTGCTGTTGACCCATCCAGATGGATTTTTGCCTTTAACAAATTCCTGTGAAAGTTAATGAGCTATGAATCTAAATGACAGGTAAACAAGAAAACTGAAAGCCCCTTTGTATACACCACGTATTTTTCCAGTACTTGTGTGTGTGTCATACATGTGGATCTGTGTGTGTGTGTGTGTGTGTGTGTGTGTGTGTGAAAGCCTTAGAGAGCACATCGACTTTGAAAAGAACCAGCAGGCCTAGCTCAGCAGAAGCAGGGTGGAATAAACTTAGTTCTGTAACAGTGTGGGGACTTTCACACCCAGTTGTTCACACCTTTAGTCAAAAACATAAAAACAAACACATATGTATGCATATTTCAGTAACTGATAGGTGAGGAATCTTGGAAGCTTCTGCCACTGTAGAAGAGCATGTGTCAACAGAAAGGGTCAGGGGCCTGTGTCAACTTCTTCTTTTGGTAACATCAAGTGAAGGTACACTTAAACAAATGGAACAACTTCCCCCAGCACTTGGCTGTCTTTGCACTTTCTTTAGGTCAGGCTCAACTGTCCAAACAAGGTCTAAACCTCAACCTGATGTTTAAGAGATGTATGATCTTTTTAACTTTAGTTTTAAAGAGGTGGTTGGAAATTGCTATTTTTATTACTTTTTTTCCAGCCAAACATCTGCCATATATTGAACTTTTTTTTCAGTTCAGTGTATTAGCGATATCAGGTTCTTCATAGTATAGAAACCCAGTCAAAATGTTATGTTTCTTTAAGTGTTGTAATAGGTAAACTGTGTAACCATAAATACTTTAATCTTTAACAGGCAATTTATCTGCTTATGGGTCTACTTCAGCCTTTTGTTTCTTTTCATCTTCATATTTAAACTATCTAACCATACACTACTGTGTCTATTCCTAATTCCCCAAACCCTTTAGCGTTATTCAAAATTGTGCTCACCTTTGTGTGGACCATATACAGTACCAATAAATCGACTCTTTAGTATGCTATATTAAAGCATCTTTTATCTTTTAAAAGCACTATAAGCTTTTTTTTTAAGTTAAATTATGCTCTTCCATTTTGATCTGTTGTGGAGTATCTGACTGCACTTGTGATTGAACTAAAGTGTTCGGTGTTGTTAAGTTAAAGGTTAAAATCCTCTATATAATTGTAAAGGATTATGTTTAAGCCTCTGTAACAATGTGCAGCAATGTGGCTTTCTCTGTCAGAGTCATTTTGTGTGTCTGGATTTTGGTCTGATTATTTGTGGTCAACAATGCCTAAAAGCCAATGGAAAAGTGCTTTCGTTAAGGTGCTTGGCTCTGAGTGCATGTCACACAAAACAACGATCTAAGAGGAAGAGAGAGAACAGTTTGGCTGTCTGCGAGACTTTGTGACTATGTGCACATTGATGTGTAATGAAAACCAGGTGCTTGGATTTGTGTCAGGAAGGAAGACCCCCTGTTGCTGTAACTCTGTTCGGTCCCCTTAAGGTCAAAGCTTGCACACACTAACATACACACATACATTGGGTGGCTTTCTTAGTTCATTTTCAGTGCAACTCCTTTGATCTCCACTTTACTTCATAGACAGGATATCAGACGGGTTTTTAACACCTAAATTGTGTCTTGATACAAGTAAAATATGATACATATACACTTCTAACACACAAAACAAACAAAGCCCCTGATGTACGTATGGCACACACTAACTAGAAAATTGATTTTTAGAGAAGGAGGGATGTATTATTTGTTTTTAAATGTTTATTTTTAGTTTGTACATTTCAAAATAGTTCAGTATTAATTAAACCGTAGACGTAAGACGTAACCCTCTCAGCTCAGTGCTGCTGAAGCCTGTGTCGCATGTGGATTCCCAATCACCACCTCAATGGCACGTTGTCAGCGGGGAATACTGTAGGCAAGCATCTATGTTCAGTCAGAGTCACGAAAGCTCTTCAAAATTTTTATTAAATCTCACTAGTTGGACGTTGTAGTCACTGGTTAAGAATAACTCAACATTCCTGTGGTTTTTAAATAACTGTTGTTTGAAATTGCTGTTAGACAACATTTATTTAGTGTGTTTAAAAGAGAAATATACTATCCAAAATATTTTGGGTGGTGCCAGTGACTAAAATTCCAATGTAATCCCATGAATATGTGTGTGTACTAGCCGTATGCAAACTAAAACATAGCCCAACCAAAACTAACACTTAAAAAGTAGAATTTTTTGCTGAAACCGATTAGTCAGAATGTTAACAGAAGATTCTTTGCATTGAGAATTTGGACTAAATGTATCTTTGTTTCTCAACTTTTAAAACGTGTCAACCAGTTACTTCACCTCCTCTCTTGTTCAGGAATCTATGTGCAGTAGCACTGTAGGGTTTAAAATGGGTTGGTCCATGGAAATTACATCCACTTATGCTGAGATGGTCCTATTCTCGCAGTAGAGGAGTTTCCTCAGTAGTTGTAATTCAAAGGAACATAATACCTGCTCAGGGCAACACCAGAATCTAGAATCTGAACTAAAGTCTATAGAGCATTAAAATAAAATTGTTTTATTGCAGTAACAATCCAAATGGTAAGTAAACTACACACATTTTAAATGAACTCTGAAGTGTATGTGGTAGGGAGAATAAAGGCCATGCAAAAAACCTTTAATATTGATTCTGTTACAACAATTTACACTTTATTGTTAAGTCAAACCCACTCCAGACTATCTGAAAATTGTTTAATTGAAGAAAACATTAAATAACTTCATTGTCGAAGACCTCTATGTTTACTGGGCCAGAGCAGACTTGAGGGAATTAAAAAATGCACAGTGCAACAGATACGTCTTCCAGGTGGTTGATAGCAGTGATACTGTAAAAGATATTTAAACAACTTCAAACCAGGGGTAGGCGACAACATCTACATATTTGAGATAATAAAAACAAGTGTAAAAAAAAGTTTAAAAAAAAGTGTGACATAAAACAAACAGTCTGTCAACCAAGGTAATTTTCTGTTCCAAATACATTGATGCAGAGTAAGAACACCTCAAAAGTCAACAAAAGTGACTTTAAGATGCACTGACTGCATTCAGATACTGAAAATATAGACAATTTTAGCGGAAGGGAAATGAAAAGATGGATGAACAAGTCAAGAGTGATAGCTGCCATTATCTGCAGCAGGAGATGACTCATTCATCACCAGGACCTTCATAATTTATCACTGTCTCTGTATATTTCTCACTATTTTAATTAAGTTCTTACTATCTCTATGATGAATCCTTTTATGTTTATGTATTATTCTCTCTTTAATTATTTTGTTTAATTTAACTTCAAAACATGGTTTAGATCTGTCACCATGACTTTCTGTCAAAGAAAGAAAAGGCATAACAGCTCTCCATTTATCCAACACAAAATAGTCTAAACCACAAAGAGTTAAAAGCGCTCTATATAAACCAGAGTAGTTGTCCAGTGGTTAACTTAAGCTTTTTAAATTTCCCTCTACGCTGTTGAATAAAACAATTTTAGCCTCAACACAGGTAGGTTTGAGCTTAAAATATTTCCACAAACTTAGAACAAAAAAATCAGTGGAAAGGCTTCTGTTATTATTTATCTAATTTACAGCAAGTGATCGTATAAAGAACTTCTCTAACCTCTGCATGATCACATGTTCAACCAAGTTAAAGACAGCGCTTTTGGTGACTCTGCCCAGCTATGTGTTTAGGTGGATATCAGCTGTAAAAAGTTTTACATGAACTTCCCTAAGAATGGCAGGTTTTAAATGCCGCAGTAGTTGTTCAATACTGTGTTATTAAGATTTATTTTCTTTAGAAGAGGTTTAATGTCTGCCAAATCTGAGAGGGAAGGTAGCAAAGATGATTAACAGTGTAAACTCATTTACAATATATTGCCCTAAGCATGGTAGCCTCTTCAATCTGCTCAATCGTAACCCTTTTTTCACTCCACTCTGTGGCTGAACAATATTAGGTTCATAGCCCAGTGCCTGAATAGCTGTATTAATATACCCAATGAGCTTCTGGGATAATGGAATTATCTTTAAATGACTACACTGAGGAATTGACTAAATAAATGAATAAATCACCGGCTCAGTTGGATGCTAATCAAAAGAACAATACCTCATGGACATTAATATAGCAGCTTTTTGTGTTACATCAAATCACACATAAATCCATGAAAGAGTTGAGAGCTAAAGATAAAGTGTATCAAAGGCATAGAGGGGTTATTTGCTGTCCGTTACTTGGAAAGGAAAAAATATCCCCAAACATTTAACATCACTGTATCCCAAGCTTTGCTGTGATCACTTTTAATGCTATTTTAAGCAGTTGTGCACATAAAAGCGGAACTAAATGGTTGTCTTTTTTTAACTTATATGTACAGAAACTGTTTGTAAAAATATAAATTTTGCATTTCACATTTCAGACTGAGTGCATGGATGCAAGGACAATAACTCCTAAAAGCAAAGTACTTGTCATTCATGAGCAACATTGCTTGAAGGGATTTATCATGGAATTGTGTACACACATGGCACACTTACATTTGTATTGATCCACATATTTGAAGACGCTGTGTAAAAAGGTAAACAATTTGAAAACTGCAAATAGAATACCATTATAAAGCTAAATATACTCAGGGTTTTATACTGAGCATCTTGGTAAATGCCAGAGGTTTTCAAACCTGAAAACTGGAACATAGTTCGGTTCTGTTAATTGTTATGTTACTTGTATCACCATCTAAACATAATTTATGTTAGTTTAAATTCAAGATACTTGTATGAAGGTATGCAAGCAAATTATTTTGATATATAATTTCTGTACCTTTTTCAGTAATGCCGCTTTGTTAATTATTTCAAAATAAATAATATATAGCTGTATTGGCCTTTTTTTATGACAACTCTTAATTTTCCCCATCTTCTTTGTCTGTTGTAAGTTTGCCTACTTGTTTTATATAAGACAAGTGTTTACAGAAGGCTATCTGAGTGAAAATCTCCACAAAATCCCTCACTGTATTTACTCGGCTGCTCTTTCGCCTTACAGACCGTTAGGGATCTCGACTGTCTGACTCTTTCCCTGACAGTCCACCTGTCTCCCTCCCATTCATATCACTCTAGAAGTCCAATGGCTTTAGTTAAGCCTGTGTTTAACATTTGCACAGGAAGACAATCAAAATCCACTTTTTCTTTGTCAGTAATCCAGCACAACCACACACTGAGTCAAACAAAACCAAGTGCACTGCGATGACATAAACACACCATAGCAGTGGATAGACATAGTAACAAAGACAGACTGCACAAACAAAGAGCCCGTTTGTTTGGACTGGCGAGACAAAAAAGATGGAGAGGCAATAAAATGACTTGGCTCTAAAGGAGGTGAGGTGAAAGATCAAGTGTTTTAGTAGTTTTTCAGAGTGTCCCTGTCTGTATACGTAAGGCCATCAGCTGTGGTGGAGGTCTTCTTTAAGCAGTCACTCACTCTGCACAATGCACTCCAGGAAGCTTTCAAACAGAACTAAACAACATCGGAAAAAAGTAACCCACCAAACACCACACAAACAGAAACCAAGATGTAACTAAAATATTCCTTAAACACTAACAGTATTTTCAAACAACTCATAACGAAGATGTTTATAATGGAAAAAAGTAACACACTTTATAATGGAAAGAAGTCACACACTTTGTTACACACTTTCACAGGAGACAGTAATGAAGTTGGCTGTTCTTTCAGTCACAAAACATCTGAGCTAATTTTGATAAAGTTATTGGAATTAACATAAAATATTGACAAGCATAACAATGGTATCATATGAAAGAAGACATTTACATGCAACAGTCAATGATTGGTTAAGGTGTGGATTTCTTTTCTCAGTTCTACAGATATGTGCAACTTCGGCACATAGCTTCCGCAGATAGCTTCCACTCTGCTTATCAGGAAGCACTTTTTTGTCAGTTGCACATTTGGCACAATGTAAGCCACACATTGCAACGTACACAATTTAGGGACTCATGCAGGATAAACTAAAGAGTATAACTTGTTATATTAAAAATCTATTTGAGGCATAATAGCGTGGAGATGAATCACTACATCCACAAACCATATGTTTTGGTTAGTGTGTTCTCCCTTCTTTGTACATTTTTGCGAAAAAAATAAAATAAAAATATTTTGTGTAGTAAATCCTTTTGACACATAGTTAGTGTTAACTTCCAAAGGATTGAAAGGATGCAAGCTAGTTTAATGTACTTATAAATCAAAATCAAGGGCTAATTAGCTGTTGGCTTTTAAAAACCAGAATTACGAATTAAGAGATTTTTCTTCAAAAGATCACAATATTTCTTTTTTGTTGACTGATATATTTTTAGTAAGCAAGAGTTGACTAGCAGAGAGAGTGAAACACAGTAAAAAAGAATAGAGAAGACAGTAAGGAGATTGTATGAAGCATCAAAGAGGGATATTCAGACAAAGAAAAAAACATAGTAGGGAATGAGACTGTATAAACTAAGGTGGATTTACCAAACAGTACTTCAGATTCAGATAACTACAAATTCCCAGGGGAAACCTCAGATCTGACAAGTATCAATAGAGGAAGAAAAAAAGGTATAACAAAACAAAAATGACTCTCTCTCTCTTTGTGTCTAGAATCACTGCTGTCTGAATGGAAGACAAGGGAGGCGGAGAAAGTTAACATGAAGACAAAATTGCAGGGAGGAGAAGTTGAGCAAGCGAGGAGGAGACAAGAGAGAGGGCAAAGTAAAGAGACAAGGTGACGGGAGAGGCAAAAAGCGGCATGAGTCGCGTCCTTTGAAGACAAGCAGTGTCCCTTGGTGACTCGCGTTCCAGTTTTTCTTCTCCTCTGCTGCCAGATTAAACAAGGATGCAACAGAGTGATGGAGGGGAGAAACGGGCGTTGAAGGGAAAGCGGGAGGCAGGAGGTTTTAAGTAGGCCTGGCACCCTGCTGTGACCCCATCAATCAACAAATACACAGACGTATAGACTCAGACGAGCACACACACAGGGGTGTACCTCCAACCCCACCCTATACCACTAATGAGGTGTTTACACAGAAGGTTGTTTCTGCACAGCCAAAAAGCTAAGCTGAAATGCACACATGCAAAAAAAAAAACGTGTACAAGACAGAAACATGGGAAGCCTCACATCAAAGTGTACTCAAAAACTAAATAATAATGACAAACAAACTATGTAAAAGCATACCTGCAACCAGATCTCAGATTGTGGGGTGAGATCTGTAAATGGGCTGCAAATATAATCACACATGTATCTGCAATGCAAGTCCTGCTATTTGAAAGACCAAACTCATACATCCACCTTCACACACAAACATATTTCTATGTATTACCCCCTCCTCCACAGCATGTTTTGCTTTTTATTGCAGACATAGGAAATTCTGAAAATCAACATTTCGCATGTTTTGTATGGTAATACATAGTGTAGATGGCTAACTAAAAATCCTCAATCCTCCACCTGTTCACAGCTCCATTTGTATAATTGGTGAGCAGCTGGCTGATAGCTGTATGATACAGACTGGCAGTCCTCATTGCTCACTTCCGACTCCAAAGTATTAGCTGAAGAGCTGTTAGTGCATTAGTGTAACAATTCATTTTTTTGTCTTCATCTCTCCCTCTCTCTCTCCTTCTCTCTCTCTCTTCATTCAATTCATTTAAAAGTAATTTGCTTGATGAGTCTTCCTGCAAGTCTCTGCACAGTTCTCATAGTTGGAACACTAGAAATGATTAAATTAGAATTAATATTGTTCTATGAAGTAACATAATCATCTAGTGAGGCAATACAGGGAAATGATTTAACTCTTACATCCAAACATCAGTCAGATTTGTTTTTAAAATACATTTATTTTACTTACTACATTCATGTGGCTCAAATCCCTTTTTAATGGGATTCAATACGCACACAAACAAAAAGAAATTAATCCTTTCCTTCATAAGATGGAGCACAGCTTTAAAGTAAAAAAAAATGCTATTTACGTAGTTGCATTTAAATCTTTTAAAGCTAGGACTGGTCTTTGGATCTCCCAATGTTCCATGGTGAGTCAATAATAAATATTATCTACGTAGTTTTATTGCACAATTTTATGTTAAGGCACGTTGACTCTCTAAAATCTGGTCTTCCTCAACTGAAACTAGAACTTTTATGTGTGACATAAAACTGTTGAATTTAAACATAAGCACACAACAATGTAATATAGTAACGTGCTGACCAAGTATTCCAAGTTATTCCAAGTACATTTTTGGAACTGTTTAAGCATTGTTTAAATGTATCTATTTTTTACACTAATTTATGTAACTTGTGTTCTACGCAGTATTTAGAGTCTGAAACAATGTGTGTTTATTATGTCGACCATTTTTTTTGCTTTCGGACTTAGCAGGAAATGTTTTAGGACTTTATTTTATCCTTCTTTAGGGCATAGAATAAATACAAGATTAGGTTCTTAGTCACATACTAGAATCAGGCTTTTTTACGAAATGTTCATTCTGCTGACATTGGTAATCTGCTTTAGTTAAACACTCCAACAATCCTTCCTCATAATCATTGTGACATCACCAAATAAATAGAACATGACCAAACTAATCCACTACTGAAAAACATACAAAAATGGCAACAAAATGAAAGAAAAATTGGTTGTTCATGTTGTCCCAGTGTCACTTATTGACTGGTAATTTTTGTTTAAAAAAAAAAATATTAACATATTTCGATACTGATATTAATAGTGCATTCCTACTTCTTCCTATTCCACTGCTTTAATGACATTTTTTTTCAGAAAACTTACAGTTGGTTTGGAAGTTGATGATTTGGGACTTCAGCTTGAAAAGGTCCAACCAGATCATTATTAATAACACAAATCTCTACAAGCATCTGACTCAAAGTGGAGCTCTGTGCCCGTTAATAACCAAACCCTTGACCCATTCATCTTGTCCATCAAAGGACACGCTCATTTCATCAGTTTATAAAACCTTTAAAAAATTTGGCTTTAGATATTTATTTGCTTATGTTATTTGTTGCAGTTAGATCTCTCTCTGAGCACTAAACATCCTGTAATTTTATGTACCCCAAGTATGTTGCAGATATGGAATATGACAGAACTGAAAGGCAATCGGTTCCAGTAGTGTCAATGCACAAACTCCCTCATTGCTGAGATACTCGTCACATGCTTTGCTAAAAAAACCTTCAGACATTCAAGCTATACTGTAGAGGTTGAAGTTATAAAATATGCCTAAAAGTAATGGTTCAAAATATTTTTTTATTTGAAAGAAAAACCTGTTTTGTTAGTAGCTTAAGAAGCTATTAAAAAGATTATAAATGTAGAAAAGATACTATTTCTAGATGACGTTAACATTTATTTTGGATTGAACTCAAAACATTAAATAATTGTAAAAAAAAAAAAAAAGTGAAGCAAAAAATTTTCCTTTGCAGTTAATATCGACAGACAAAAACTGCGAAGGTCAACAAAAAGTAGTGCATGCTAAAAAGGCAAGTGACAGATATTTACATGCAAACAAACAAAAAGATTTTTACTAACAAAGTTGCACATATGTAACTTAACACTTTGCATAACTTTGACAAATGGCTCTACCAAAAAAGGGTAGAAGGAAGACAAATCTGCTTTGTTTATACGTTAAAAGAGAGTTTTCCAGTATTAAACATTATAAATCATAACGGTTGCTTTGAGACATACACACCAACACAACACAGAAATTATTTTTATTTAAATATTATAGATAGATAGATAGATAGATAGATAGATAGATAGATAGATAGATAGATAGATAGATAGATAGATAGATAGATAGATAGATATAATATCAGCAAATTAATTATGGAAACACAGGGTCTCTACACTCAAGAAATCCACAAACAGAACATTGAGGGTGTGTCTAAATAATATTTAATCAACTCAAAGTAGTCTTTAATTTAATGTATTCATATTTTAAAAGGTTGTTGATGGCAGTTTTATGATTTTGAGGACATGATCTTCATACAGCCCAGAATGACAAAAAGTTTGACAGCCCCCTTCTAAAACCATGCACAGTCAATTCTTGGGGGTTAGCTTGTCAGTTTGCTAATCTCGTTTGGACACACATTTTCTTAAAGTGTGAGGATAATTTTATGACTATTGTTTCCAGAGTGCAAACACTTAAAAGGTCATAACTTATTATTATTTTTTTGATTACTAAAGGGTGTGGCCTAATTGGAAAGCTCAGAATCCACACTTTCTGAATCTGTAAATAGCTCAAATTGGCTCAGGGAGACTAGGTCCTTATTTTTTCAAGGCCAGTCCCACAGATACACAAACATACCATACAGTACGTACTTGTAGTATGTCTCAGAGTTAACAATTGTTGTTCCAGGATTCACTTAAACTGAGTAAGACTTTGTTTTTACAGCCTCTTGGGGGCAACATTAAACTAAAACAGAAGGAGATCTTTTAATCACAGAGAGTGGAGGCAGGAAAACAGTTAAAATCGGTTTTATGTAGCTGTAAACCATATTCATAGATGTTTGATGTTTTTTTCTCGTGGGAGGAGGGCAAGGTAGCTTTGGGTGAAAACAACGTCAGTCTAAGAAAGCTGTGAAAGCAAGCAGTAGATCAGGAAAGTTGAAAGCCTTAATGGACACTCAGAATCTCAAGGTGACCAACAGATACGCCAGGAGACAGGGCAGTAATGCCAAACAGCAAAAGAAAACAACGTAGATGTTAAATGGCATAAAGAAAGGCTGCTGGAGGAAAGACCAGGAAATTGAAAGATATAGAAGATATTAATTAAAATATCTAAATAATGTACATGACTCAAACGCATTAATTTGTGCTTTTCTATCCTGCAATTGTCATGTTAGCCTCTCTTGTTATGTTGCTGCTTTTTCTCAATATGAAACGAAGTGGAAACAATAATCTACAACATTGCTTCTACATTCTGTTTAAGACAATTTAATGTTCACTGATAATATGTTCAGTAACTACAACAAATTGCCTACCTCTAATGTAAAGACAGACTTTATGGAAAAATGTGTGCACACAGTGCATAATGACATTTCAAGAATAATCAAGAATCAGTTTATTTATATAGCACCAATTTACAACAGATGTCTTTTCAAGGCACTTTACGGGGAAAATCAATTAAAATCATAGATACATCATCAATTTGAAAAAGTTTCCAATTTAAAGAACCCCAGCAGATTGCATTGAGTAAGCATTCACTCCTCCGGAATCAGCAGACCGAAACAATGGCTTGTGTTCTCGTTGACTTTACAGCAATCCCTCATACTGAGCATGCATGTAGCGACAGTGGAGAGGAAGAACTCCCCTTTAACAGGAAGAAACCTCCAGCAGAACTTGGTTCAGTACAAGCAGCCGTCTGCCACGACCGACTGGGGGTTTGAAGAGACAGAAAACTAAAATAGATGCAGAGGATACTGAAAAAAAAAGAGATTATAGCAGCAGTTATAGAGCGTCGCTGGCAGGGGTATCCAATGACATCAAACACACAGAATCAATAAAAAAAATTACTAAGATATTGCCATTTAAATGTGGGAATTTTGGTGACAACACTAGTCAGAACAAAAAAATGCTGGGAAGAAATCTCCCCAAACCAGATGTACAAGCTGGCTGTGTTATCAATGGCTCTTTATTTAAATATCTTAATACAAAAAGCCAAACCCCAGTTGTTTCTAAATCCAATGATTATTCCTTAAAATTAAATAATGTTGAAGATGTTTTCACACTGATAAAATTTTCCGCTCTAATGACATGTTTCTGCTTTTCCAATGGAATGTCTAACGTATGTAATAATTAACATTAGTACTTTATTTAAGTTTAAAATTAAAGTTACTCAGGAGCATTTTATTCAGAGTGGACTACTAATTAAGCAGACTACTAAACATGGTACAAGCATTTTTTAGTGAGCAGTACTTAAAACCGTAATGATCTTAATTTGTACTCTAATTTTTTCATTTAAAAAAAATGTACTTTTACATTTAACATAAATAAATTTTACTCATCTGTCAGCAGATATTAATTAATTAATAGGTACCTGTAATAGTAATCTATTTTTGTTAGGTTACAAATGATGACAAACATCTTTAACATGAACTTTTCCAGTTCCATGTGTTTCATGACAAAATATGGCAGTTTTCTTCCTTAAAATGAGAAGGCCACTGAGCAGAACTATGATTGCATCTTGTAACATCACCTCTACATCCTCTGATGTACTTTCTTGCCTTTAACCTTGTTTGTACAGAAAATACAAATTAGAGCATAACTGTTTATTTCCAGACATGACATCAGCAATTACAGTCTGGGACAGATCATGTGTAATTTTCAATTTCAGTTAAAGGACACATTGTTTCCCTGACAGTCATAAAAATCGGTGTTATTCAAAGGTAGGAAGAAGCACCAGGTACAGATGGGACGGTTGTTTAAATTTGACTTACGCATTTACTGTCCATAACCTGCATAACTCTCCTCATTCAGAGCAATATGTATTTTAAGTAAAATGTAAAGTGCCAGACAGGCAGATCTGCTTACCACATACTATTTTGTTTGCTGATTGTTGTCATGACAGACAACACAGCAGCGAGCGTAATATGCGATATGTCACACAAAAAAACGCTGCAGAGACAGTGCAGATGTAATCTCAGAATCTGTCTTCTTTCCCAACAACCAACACTGGAGGCAAAACAGGACACCTTCTCGCAGCTCATCCATTTAAAATGAGTTGTAAATGTTGGAAGATTTTAATGGGCCAGATTGTGTGCAGTGTTGGGGGAGGGCACGAGCACTATTGGTGTAAGCGTGAAGGAGATTGTTTTAGAAAAAGAATATGAATAAAGAAACAACAAAAAATGGAACAGAAAAGCAGTGCAAGGGAGGAGATTATAAGACATAAAATGTGAAGGACTGGACTAATAAAAAGCAAGAATGACAAGTTTGAGTACATTTCAGGTGGGAATACAAACAACAAAAAGACAAAAAGAAAGAGGTAAAAAAATGGAAACAGATACAGGCCTTGCCAAAAATATCTTTTGAAATTGAAAGAAAGAAAGAAAGAAAGAAAGAAAGAAAGAAAGAAAGAAAGAAAGAAAGAAAGAAAGAAAGAAAGAAAGATTTGATTTTTAACCACACATTTATTTTTCAATAGAAATACATTTTAACATAGTTTACTTTAAATATTCACGCAAACATTGAATTGAAAAAAAGCTTTCTATCAACCACAGAGCACACAACATTATTAAAGCACCACAAAGATAAAAAATCCGTTAAGTTATTCATCATTGAAAAAAACATAAATTCTGCTTTTACTCTATTTTGTACCATCAGAATAAACATCCTGTCGACTTTTTCCCTCAGAACTCCATTTAATTTATTCCTTCTATTAACATAAATGGAAAAATTTTCCTGTCCAATGAGAAAATTTAACAAATTCCACTTCCTAGATTCATTTTTTGTATAACCTGCACCAAATATAAAAGCTACTACAGATCAATAAACACCACATTTTTTGAAAAGCTCTTCCAACAAACAAAACAATGACAAAAGTCGTTTACACTCAAGAAACATATGAAAAATGGTTTCAATTTCTTCACAAAAAGGACAGAATTCATTTATATATTTTCTAAATTTAGACACAAAACTGTTAACACCCACAGCACCGTGCAAAATCCTCCACTGAAGGTCGCCTGCTTTCTTACTCAAGGGGGGTTTATAAAAAACCCTCCATATAGGTTTCTGAATATTTCCGGCTTTAAACTTGTCTCTCCAAACAGTATCATTCCTTCCACTTAATTGTTTCTTATTCAACCCTTGAACAACCAATTTATACAAACACTTTCCATTCAACATACAAAAAACAAAATCTTTTTGAGTGATCAAAAAAGGACAGGTCAATTCTGAGAAATCAATATTCAGTCCTATTTCTGGAAACGGATCTGTAGAATCAGGGAGTTCTTCTCCATTACAAAAGTCCACCAGCATCTGCTTTTCATCCAAAGTCAATCTTTCAAGCCACAGGTCTAGAATAGTCCTCATGACTTGAATCGATTTTAACCCAAGCAAAGAGGCTGTTGCCTCCGTGTTTTGAAGTCCTGGTCCAGCCGTTTCTAAAACGTGTCTTAATTTTAGAACTTTATTCCGAAGTAGTCTTCTTGACAATCCAACTTCATCTTCTAAAGCCAAACGTGCTTCGAAAAATAAAGGTTCTTCTAAAAGCCAAAACAAAGACACTGTTGGTTTCAGTCTTTTCCACTCAAAAATTGTCCATGCTCTAAACAAACTTTTATAAAACATTGGCATTTCATACAAACATAACATTTTACAATTTAACAAAAACAAAGAAAAATCTAAGCCAAAACCTCCAACTCTTTTCAAAACAATACTTGTTATTTGCTTCCAAAAAACATCCTCCTCCCTCCCCATTAGTTATTTTCTGAATAAACTTTAGCCTGAACGCAGCAGTTCTGCTCTCTAGATGGACCAATCCTTGTCCACCTTCTTTTTTAGGTAAGAAAAGCACAGCCTGGGATACCCAGTGTTTGTCATCCCAAAAAAACTTACTCATACACGATTGAGTTCTGTTAAGTAATCCAGTAGGTGGTTCCAAACACGCTAACTTGTGCCACAATAAAGAAGCAATTAAATTATTTATTATGAGCACTCTCCCTCTATAAGACATCTGTGGTAACAACCATCTCCATTTCTCTAACCTTCCCTCTACTTTCTCCATTATTCCATCACAGTTCTTTTTTTCTGTATCTTCATGTCCCAAATATACACCAAGATATTTCAAACCCCCTCTTTTCCATTTTAAACCACCTGGAAGCCAAGGAAGCCCACTAAACCAGCTCCCTATTGCCAGACCTTCACTTTTTGCCCAATTGACACGAGCAGCTGACAATTTACAAAAAAAATCAACAATTCTGCCTAATTTATTCACTTCTTCCTGATTTTTAACAATGACAATGACATCATCAGCATAAGCTGATAAAGTAAAAGAAATATTACAACCTGGTAAAACCAGTCCCTCAATATGTGACCTAACTTTCTTTAACAGCGGTTCAATAGAAAGAGCATATAACATTCCAGACAAAGAACAACCTTGTCGAACACCTCTTGTGACTTTAAACGGTTTACACAAATAGCCATTAATTTTCAGTACACTCTCAATGTTTTCATATAAAACCATAATCTTGGCAATAAAACCAAAATCAGGACCAAAAGTTTCCAACACTTTCCACAGGTACCGGTGCTCGACTCTGTCAAAAGCCTTTTCCTGGTCCAAAGTAACCAAACCAGCATTATATCCGAATGATCTGGAGACGTCCAAAATATCTCTAATAAGGGAAATATTATCAAACATCGACCTGCCAGGGACACAGTAAGTTTGTGTTTGATGAACAACCTGGTCCATCTCTTTTTTCAGTCTGTTTGCCAGCACCTTTGATAACAGCTTGTAGTCTGTACACATCAGAGAAACAGGTCGCCAGTTTTTAATGTCTTGGAGATCACCTTTCTTTGGTAACAATGTGAGAACTGCTCTCCTGCAGCTCTGAGGTAGAAAACCTTCATCAAAACTCTCCTCAAAAACCTCCAAGAGATCAACGCAGAGATCAGACCAAAAAGCCCTGTAAAATTCACTGGGAAGCCCATCGATGCGAGGTGCTTTCCCTCCTTCCATCCTTTGCAGTGCAGAATAAATCTCTTCCAGAGTCATAGGCTCTTCTAACTCTGTTGCAAAATCCACAGAAACTCTTGGAAGATCCTTGCAGAAGTCGTTGAAACTGTCTTCATCCTCAATGTATTCAGAGCTGTACAGATCTGCATAGAAATCTGCTGCTCTCCACCTGATGTCACCACCTGCAGTCAAAAGAACACTCGCAGTTGACTTCAAACCATGCATGAACTTGCACTGTCCTTGCTTTTTTTCCAATGAGAAGAAAAACTTTGTCGGAGAATCCATTAAAGCAACTTTCTGAACCAGCGCGCCCTGTGTTCTCGAGCCCAGCAAATCAGCCAAAGCAGCTTTTTTTTAACTTGAGGTTCTCAAAACAACCTCGATCTCCTGTGGATTGTGCAGAAGCCTGCAACTCCACTATTTCAATCTCCAGATCTCTAATAGACTTGGTTAAAACAGATGAAACATTGACAGTGTACTGTTGACATAATTCTTTAATTTCAATTTTTCCACGATCCCACCACTGCCCTAAAGATGCAAAATCCTCTTTTCTAGT
>JAVLVB010000003.1:1800932-1819833 GCA_032876305.1 Orestias chungarensis
CAAAACAACCTCGATCTCCTGTGGATTGTGCAGAAGCCTGCAACTCCACTATTTCAATCTCCAGATCTCTAATAGACTTGGTTAAAACAGATGAAACATTGACAGTGTACTGTTGACATAATTCTTTAATTTCAATTTTTCCACGATCCCACCACTGCCCTAAAGATGCAAAATCCTCTTTTCTAGTTTTGTGCATTCTGCAGAATTAAATTAATGTCTCCTTAAAATTGGTATCCAATAACAAAGCAGTGTTAAAATGCCAATAAGCAGATTTATGTTTTATATTGGCAATAAAAGCACTACAAGAAACCAAAGCATGATCCGAAAAACTTACAGGATGGATATTAAAATTTCAAAAAATTTCAAAATTATGTCTAAAACTATATATTCTATCCAACCTAGCTGCAGAAAAAGAATTATCTGTGTTTCTAGCCCATGTATATTGTATTTTTTGAGTGCGCATTTCTCTCCAAATATCAACCAAAGAAAATCAATCAATCAAATGTTTTAAGAACGTTGTTGAAGCTCGATGAGGTTCAAAATGATTTCTATCTAACTGATAATTTTCTGTACAGTTAAAATCCCCGCCCAAAAAAAGAAAATCATCCGCGTCACACTTACACAAAACATTTTCAAGTTTATGTAAAAAACAAACGCTCTCTGCTCTTACATTTGGAGCATAAACATTTACAAAAACAATACTAAAACACTCATATTTTGCTTTTACCACTATTAATCTACCCTTGATTACTTCCTCAAACTGATATGACACAGGTAGAAAATTTTTCAAAAACAAAATTGCAATTCCCCCACTGGCCTGGTTTCAATGACTCAAAATAATTTCTCCTCCCCATTCTCTCCTCCAATCGATCTCATTTAAACAATCACTGTGTGTTTCTTGTACCATTAACACATTTATTTGTTTTAAATTAATTAATTCAAACACACTTATTCTCTTTTTCACATCTCTGGCTCCATTCAGATTTAAAGTAGAAACTCTGAAATGGCTCATTATCAGAGATGTAAGAAGAAACACTGAAAGCATATACAGACATTTAAATATCAAGCTCATCGTTGTTGAGTTCTTGCTTAAGTTTTCCAATCAATTTGTTTAACCGGTAAACTTCTTTATCATTATGTCCCCCTTTTTCTTTTTTGTTCAACTGAGATCTCACATGCACAAGAAAAAGTTTCTTGTCAGGAAAAAAATCTTCAACTTTTACATTTTTCATTTTCTTAGTAACTTTTAGAAAATGCTTAACATTTAGCACTCCATAACCTTTCCTTTGCTGACTTTGACCAAGAGATTTGCAAGATGAACTGGCCAGACTATCTTCAGTCCAACCTTCATCTTCACCTTCTTCCTCCTCCTCTTCCTCATCCATATTACTTTCTGACTCTAAGACTTTTCCTGAACATTCAATCTCTGTGTCTCTTTCATCAATTTCAGTTTGAGAACTAAAAATACCTTCAGAAAATTTTCTTTTTTTAGGAATTTCCAAATCATCTTCCTCCAGTATTTGACTGCATCCCTCATCTTCTATTTGCTCATTGTTTGTCTTTCTCTGCAGAGATGTTAGTAAACTCTGACTCTGTCCCTCCTCACTGTTATCTTCCTGCCTGTCCTGTGAAACGTTCATCATTTGATTTGTCAAGATTTGCTCTCTGTCCTCTTGCACACCTATCTCGTACACTTCTTTTTCACTTTGAGCATTTTTCCCGGACGTTTGCCCTTCTGTTTCTTTTGTCATTGCGCTCCCAGAACCTGTAGCTTCAGCTTGATCCGGTAAATTTTCGCTTTTTTTATCTCGGGTTTGCGTCGTATTATCAGGAGACATATTTTTCCCTGGACACGCTCGAACCAAGTGACCGACTTCCCCGCAACCAAAACACACCAAAGTGCCCGAGTTTATATAAATAGCATAATCAAACTCGTCCACTCGCACATTAAGAACTAAGTTAAGGTCTTCATTCTTTTTATTCAAAACCATAAGGACCTGTCTTCTGTGTGAAACAACGTGCTTTAACTGTGGTGACTTGCAACCCGACGGCATTTTTCTGATCGCGGAAACAATCTTCCCATGCCGAGACAATTCTCTCACCAACAATTCATCACTGATGAACGGGGGTATATTTGCAATCGTGACTTTCTTAGCAGGAGTATTCAATGGGGAAACAGACAAAAAAACATCATTCACAACAATGCCTTTTTCAATAACTCTGTTTGCCTTCTCCACGCTGTTAACAAAAATGACAACAGCGCTGTTCATCCGAGCAGCGGATTTAATGCTGCTACATCCTACAACTTCTCCCACTGCCAAACTACATTCTTCCACCGTCAGAGTTGGATTATTAGGAACGATCCTTAAACCATGTTGTCTTGTAAGTTTCCGTGCCATTTCCGGCACTTTGGACCTAAAAAGGCCAAAATGCCGGTGCTACACATAAAACTGTAACCAAAAAAAACAAACACTTAAATCTAACTCCACAACCGTAATATTTAAAGAACAATAACAATAGAAAACCCAAAAGAGATCAAGAAAAACAAAGTTAGAAAATCTCAATCTTTCAGCCCACTCACCACCACACGCTCCTCCACCAACCCCCAGCATGCAGTAAGAAAGAAAGAGAAGACTGAATGAGAAAGGGGAAAAAACAGGGGAAAGGACAGATGTAGGTCTTTACTAGGGCAGGCAGCATGCAGTCTAGGCCCCAAGGTAGATAAAGGGCCGAAACCTTAATGAAAGGGTCTGTTGTCATGTTCCAAAACACACACACACACTTATACACACACTCTCACAGACACATTGAATTTTATAGACATCAGAGGAATGCACTGAAAGCTCCCAGGGACCAGAGGCTTGAAAGTTCATGTAATTTGTCTTCGGGAAATCTGTGTGCTTCTGTGTGTTTGTTTGAGTCTGTTTCAACTGTCAAATAAATAATTTACACAATTTCTTGAGGTGAGCTAGACATTGTCCACGTAAGGGCACATAATTAGCAGTGGTTTTACATGAGTGTTTAAACTTTAGCAAGATGTAAACTTTTAAATTACATTTAATACTCAGCGCATATTGTTCTCAAATTTCTCTGGTTAATTTTAAAGTGATTACTGATTTTTTTTATTTTTCTTTAGGCGGGCGGGGGGTTACATTTTTTATACAAGTTACCCTCTTTAAAGCAACACTAAAAAACTTTCAGTTTTGGTCGATTTTGGTAGCCAGAGTGCACACTGAGATAGAGTTTTGCCTGAAGAAAGACTGCATTTCACATGCGGACCAGCGCATAGCGTCAAAATATCCTGATATCCCAGTCACCTGTTGTTGAATTAAAGTACATTTCTGTTTCTAGTGGCTGTATAAAAGATGAATAGCAATGAGGTAATGTATCTTATTGTGGCGAAACAATGTCACATGATGATGTCGACAATAAGAAGTGAGGTATGGCGTAAAGCAGTCAGCACATTTATAGTTGTGTTGCGTTGCACCCTCCTCACAGTTTCTTAGTTGCAGTGATACGGTCCCCCTCGGGCCATGACAGAGGTGTCATTCAACGAGCTGTAAGTTGAGGTCTAAATCACAAAAGTTATGAAAATATTTTATGACTGTTGAAAAGTTAGGTAGTGTAGCTTTAATTCCTTTTTACATTTTCCACAAGTAACTAGAAACTCATTCAACAATTAGCGAAATGTCTTGCTTAAGAAAAAAATAAAAGGCCATCAACGAACAATTGAATATTGTTAAATATTTCCAGTGCTGCCTCAGATCTAAAAGTTATTCACTGGTTGCTTTAATACACATGTTTTTACTCAATAACAAAAAAAAGGTCTTAATATTTTACTAATTAAATGCATCAGTGCATTTCAGCATCACAGACTATTGACTAATTTAACATTGGGCATGATGTTTTGTTTTTTTACATATTCATTCTCTTTTTTTTCCACACCTACCCCACCTGCAGTGTTTATTGCTGAAAATCCTAAAATGTGTTGCATGACAACAGGAATCAGTTCCAGTTCAAGTCCAACAAGAGTTTAGCTAACGTTATGTAATTTTAACAGTTAAACGGAAAAAAAAATCGAGCTAAACGTATACATATCTTTTCCAGGAGTACCAATAAATTCGACACTATCGGTATGAAATATTTCATCACCATGATCAACAAATGCTCATTCATTAAAATACTGATGTGATTGTTTTGTTTGGTATTATAGTTAGATTTCCATTTGAAAAGTGTATGTTTAATCTGACTATTATGTAGTAACAGAATAGTGACTTAAACAGATTTAATAGATATAAATTTCTGAGTAGGTGCACACAGTGCTGGGAGTAACAAGAGAACTCTTCTAGCTTATTTCCAGCATATACACAGAAAAGGTCTACTATCCGTGCTTTACGTCTTAGATGCCGCAGCTTGTGTGTTGCCATATTGCACCAGGGGAGTTGGAAGTGTTGAACTGCTATTCAGAGAGGTCTAAAAGCTAGTCGAGGTGACATCACTGCCCCTTGTACCTCTAAATATTACATTAACCTTATCTGTGTAGGAAACCTCTCTGAGATTCCTTTAGCAGCGCTATTTGCGTTTTCCTTTTTTACCATTTATCTGGCTCTTTTGTACATGCTCTATTTTACTTTTTTTCAAAAATCTCTCTTTAGCTATGTTCACATAAGAAATAAAGATCTTTTATGTAGGATATGCATATGAGAATCTAAATGTTCAAAACATTTTTTTACCTCCTTGAAGGCACTTTTCCCCTTTGGCCCCCTTTTAAAAAGTCCTGAACATCAGCAGGTGAGACAATTTGCAAACACCGCATCAAATCTTTCGGAGCATTTACTGCCAATGAATAAGTGTGCTCCTTCACGCTGCTTTTTTTTGACCTTTTTGTTGTTTTTCCCATTTGCTGAAGTGAATCTGTTCTCCCTTGGAATATGTTTGGATATACTTTAGCACTGGCATCAACACAAAAATGCTCATCAGGTAGCCTCACTCTCCACTGTCAGAGAGGTGTGAAGAAAATAACTGCGATTTTCCACAGCAGAAATTTCTGCATCAGATCCTGCATCTGGTGTGCACTCAATATGCATCCACTCACACACACTCACTCCCCAACATTTCCAGCTGTGCGACTGTTTCTCCAGCAGAGTCCAAATTGGCTGGACATTCTACCCAAAACTCCTGGAGTTCATGTGTGAAAACAGCCTTCCTTCTACTCGCTTTAACATTTACTAAAAGTGTTTAAGGGTGTTGTCCCACTTTATGTTCATTTCAAAAGCAATAATGAGGCTATTTACATTGACTTACAAAGTCTCTGAAAGAGAAAAAAAATGTTTCTTCTATTTCTCTTGAAATTTTTACCTTATTATTTTTCTCAAGGTAACTAAATAAATAAGGGATGTTTTATTCCTCAAAGGTGTTGTACAATGAAAAAAGATACCATAAAGTGTTCCCATTATTTCTAACCAATCTGTCTGAGCTTGAGTTATTTTGAGAAGAATAGTCAAAGGTTTCCATCTCCTGACTTTCAATGTTTGTTGAAACAAACCCTAAAAGATTTTAAGGTTTTTTAAGCATGTTCAAAGTAAATCCTACATTGGTTTAAAAAAAAAAAAAAAACTAAAATACAGGTATTTGTATATTTTTTATATCTTCTCATGACTTAAATAGAAACCAAGTCTACTGTGTCATACTTTCAGTAAAGCATATTGATTTGTACTGCAACCAAGTAAATGTTGCTTAACTTACATTGCACTTTTCTTGTCATAGCGACCGCTCTTGACGCTTTGCACTGCAGCCACATTCACCCAATCTCATTCACAAACGGACACACATTTATACACTGTAACACAGATCAGTAGACATGTTGGGGTTAAGTGCCGTGCCCAGGGGCGGAAAGACATGCAACAGAAGGCAGCTGGAACCTACAAACTGCAGAGTGCAAGACAGCTACAATACTGAATGAGCCACAGACGCCCCATTTGCAGTGGCTTAATTATCATGACCACAAACATGTAATAACAGTTAGACCACACTATTTTATCAGGCATATCAATGGCATTACAATACCCTGATAACAAGCAGCTAATCTATTTTATGTTTAGGTGTATGTAGTAAGCAGACACTTTTATTCAAACCAACTTACAAGGTAGGCAGTAACACAAAGGGTCTGACTTAAGACCCACACTGGATGCTGTAGGTGTATAACCAAAAGCATCCAGTTTGCTTTTCCAATTGAGCCATCCAGCCGTCGGAACTCCTCTGACCTGAAATGTCACTTGTATCTTAATCATTGCGGTAGTTCCATTAAGCTGAGCAAGATAAATACCAAAATATTTGAAGTTCAATGAAAAGCAGTGATGGTTAGTGAAGTGAAAAGTACTTTAAACTTGACTATTCTTTGATAAAAGGGTTCATTTTCACATTAAGTAAATTACACTTATGTAATAAATGAATAGAAGCCTACATGTGGCCTAGGTTAAAATTTAAATGTTCTGGGAGTTCATAAATCAATCTCAGCTCATATTACAATTGATCGTCATATGACCTCAAAAAACGAAGACACACATTGCAGCTTACAGTAATTGTACAAACCTTTTAATTTCCATCAAGAAAGATGTCATGTCAAAAAAATATATATAATGTTTATAAATGATCTCTGAGTAACTTAATGTTAATATATCCCATGCACCCATGTTTGGCCACAAAGAACAAGGTCTTTTGTTTCACCTCAAAATCTTAGGGGTGCCTGGTGTCCTAACGTACATAATTTGCCTCAGTGCATTCGACACCAATTACCCCAGACTGTAATTGGCTTTAGAGCGTTGAAGAACACAGCTCATCGTTAGATTTGAGCAGGCACCTGCATGCCTTTGACAGCACTTTATCATAAAAACAGCTTTAAGAAACATATGCAATGAACTGCTTTGTTTTCTTTTTTTTTTAATGAAAAGACAAAAAAAGCTGCAATAAAAAAGAGACCTTAATGGAATAATTGTATTGCCCAACTCCTTAGTGATGTCTCTGCATTTGTCATTTTAATGTTCAGTTAGTGTTTAGTTTTAGCCAGCCAAAAATGTTGTCACTAGCTTTACCTTTAGTCCTCTGTGTCATCAAGTCAACAGCATTTCCCAGACCTCCTGTATCATTTACGGATTTTTTTTTTTCCATATATGAGATTTTAATTGATTTAATGCATTATTTGTAGACTAATTTGGACATGTCATTGACAATTAGAAGTGCACAAAGCTATCAGCCTGAGGTCATAATTGGTCAATTTACCATTGGTTCTGATGCATGATCGAAACGTAAAATTATGAATATACTGTTCTTTTCCAAATCATCAGAAAAAAAACATTAAAATTTTCAACCTGTATATACACTAATAGACTGCAAGTGCTTTGATGTAGTGTTTTGGGTTTGTCTGCTTTGTCGTTTGTTTTCATTTTCATGTGTTTATGTAAAATACTATTGACTGATTGTAAAGTGGAGGTAATTTTTTGATTCCATCATTTTCTGCTGGATTCAAGACATTGATTGTGGCTACTGGAGGCAATGTGGCTTAGTGGGTTGGGTAGTTGTTTTGCAATTGGAAGTTTGCAGGTTGGACCCAGCTACCTCCTGTGTTGTGTAGATGTTAAGTGCCTAGCCCACTTAACCCCATGTTGCCTGCAGATATCAGTGTGAATGTGGTTCCAGGGTAAAAAGTACCATAAAGTATCCAAGTGGTAGGTTAAAGTGCTATATAAGCTCAGTTCATTCACTACCACCATCTAAGAACTTCCATCATAGTGTACTTTTTGCCATTAACCTTTAATGTGTAACTATGTTTGCTTAGCTCTATTTTGATTTCTAATGTAAAATTATTTGGTCATTCTTTGCCATAGTTCTTTTGTGGTATTATATGGTGTTAAAAAATATCTGTATACCTTTAATGTATCTAGATTTTCTGCCCTTAATGTATGGATCTGTATGAATGTTTTTCAAAGTTGACCTTGGGCCTCATGGCATCTTCTTTTGTATCTGTATTGTCAGATAGTGGATTAAATAGTGCTCTGTTACCATCCATTGAGTATTCAAATGGTTCTTTCTCTAGACCCTACCCTGAAGTTAATTAGTGATTTAAGACTCTACCAGGGAGCTGAAAATGCATACACCGTAATAAGGTCATCAAACCCATTTATCATGTTTAAGTGGTTAGTATAACTTGAAAAGCTCTATATAAGTTATTTTACTGCCACCATCTTGAATCATGTGGTACGTTTTGCTATTTACCTTTATACATTTGCTGTGCACATTTTTCATTTTTTCGAGTGAAATTGTTAAGTGATTCTCTTTTGTGGTATTCCACAATTTAAAATACATAAAACGTTTAAATCAAAATCAGTATATGCTCAGTATAGGTGCATCTTTTGTTCTTACTGTAAACCTGTCTTTATGTTATTCAGACACCAACAATCTTTCCTTAGAATAACTGTGTGGCTGCCTGCCTTGCCTTGAGATATCTTTCTCCCCATAACATGGCATATTATGAAAAATTTAGCAATACCAAATAGTCCCATATGGTACCCCTGAAACACATATGCAATTCACAGCCTTAAATATTTGCTGAACAAATCCGAAAAAAAAATGTTCTAGATTTTTCACTGGATTACATCACAAAGTTGGTTGTTTCTCTGTGCCTGCCTTTTTCCCTTTCATTCTGTTTTTTATTCCTCTATCTATGCTTTTTCTATTGCTCTTCATGGAGTTTAAAATTTTTTGCTAGATCTTTTCCTGGCCAACTCTTTCCTTCCAGATTTTCTTTGACACAACTGATGCTATAACTCAAATGTGGTTTTATCTCAACAAAACAAGCTTTTAGGCTCCCCTGTTCTGTAGTTGTTTAGAAGCACATGATTTGTTTTTATAGCTTTTTTTTTTTTGCCAGTGGGATATGATGCTGTAAAGCACTAGGGTATAAATGCAACATTTTCAGAGCTGGTTTTAATGGATAATGCTTATGGGGTTGTAAATGCAGAAGGACATTAGTGTGTCTTCACTCTCCAGAAAAAGTCCCTTATTTCAGATTTATAACAACTCTTTCTTTATTTATTCACAGCACATCCCCAGTTCAGTCTCTAGTTGAGAACATGATTATCTGTAAATATTTGTCCACTTTCTATTCTGCAAAGTCATGTTAACATTGCTTTAACTTTGTGCCTGCTGTCTGTAACAGTCTTCATGCAGCTTGAAGTGCTAACTTGAAATCAAACTTCTGCATTAGGTACTAATATATAAAAGAATGTCTGTTTACCCATACATAACCTGCAGGCTCTGTATGACTGCACAGTGAAATACACCCTTAGTCCCTGCGAAATGAATTATGCAACTTAAAATAATTTCATTTAATAAAAAGAATTTAACATCTACCAGATAGTTAGTTTAGTACATCAGTTAAATCAACAAATTTACCAAACATGTCTAACACGTATTTACTACATGACAACAGGTTTCTTTTTTTTTTTTTTTGGGCATATTTGTTTTTTTCCTACTCTGAATTAAGAGTTCTTTTTTTCATAAGAAATTATCTGCAAGTTTCCAGAGGATTTTCACAGCCTGAATGTTAAAAAAATAAGAACAAACGCAGAGCCATCATTCATTCCCAATTCACATCCAAATTAAAAGTTGAGGTAATCCAACATAATGTGTAATTAACTTATTTCTCTCTCATAAGGAAAACTTCCCAAACAATTTTATTTTTGCCTTTCCCAACATTATTTTTCACTGAGCCTTCAAAGTGGAATAAAGATCTTTGTTTTAAGCTTCTGGTCTCTTTTCCTTAATTGTAAAGTGGTTTGAAAGATCTTTGATGTTTGTCTCCGGAGAATTTGTTAAACCCTCAAACCACTTGATTAAGGAAAAGAAAAGCAATTTAAAAGGATTTTTTTCTATAGTTGTAACAACGAGAGGGTAAAATTGAGGGCAGAAGAAAAAATAACAGGTTGGACAGAAAACATATCAAACTTCAGCTCTTAGCAGCTCTTAATGATAAAATTATGATAAAAATGGAGGCTACTATGTTAGTGATAAACAACAAGTTATACATTTTTTTTATCGATGTTACACAGTCAGATATTACCATTAAATTGTAAAGTTATTTTCAATACATCTAAGGTAATAAAAAAAAGTATGAATTGTATCCTTTGAACATTTTGAACATATTGAAAAATCGATGTGTTTTATTATACAGGGATTCATCTTCTAATGCGCAAAACAGTGCCATGGTTTGACACTACCCTCAAACCGACAGATCATATTGAAGTTTTGACACCATCTGTGCTCATGTCGGTGAACATCTTACAGGTGATGTAAAGCATTGCAAGACATACAAGAAAAAACACACCCTTTGTTGGATTCACGCAGAAAAATAAAATATTTTGATGTACCTTAAATTCCAAAACATGGAAAAGATGTGCTGCGTTTTCAAATGGTGCGGTAGGAATCTGTTTTTTAAAACAACCTCAGATTCTTTTTTTGTCCTTTTGTTCTATTATTCACCTACTTTTTGTTTGTTCTTTTGAAAACTGTCTCCTCCGATGTTGTTCAGTCTGCATCAGTATTCCCAAGATGCAACATCTTCTTCTTTGTGTTTATCATTTTGTGTTGCCTTAAACATACAGGGCCAAATGATAAACTTACAAAATAAACACAATGAATGAAAAATGACTAAGGTATACTTTTGTACTATCGTGTTGGACCCTTTTTAGCTTTCAAAAGTGCCTTATTTCTTTAAGGCACAGATTTAGCGACATGTTAAACAGTTTCCTCAGATATTTGATCTATATTTAAATGATAGAATATGCCAGCTGCTACCAACCTCGACTTATTGTACAGTAAGGCAAAGTTGTATTGATATAGCACCATTCAAGATGTGAAGATTGGCAATAACCCAAAACTTAAAATCTTGAATAATTTTTTCTTATAAATATTTAATTTTTAATTTTTTGGTTCTGTGCTTAAAAACTCTATTCCACCTTGATTTCAACAAGTGGTTATTTGAACTACTTTTACATTTCTACCATCTTAAATCAGTCTACCTGTTTCCCTCTGATCAATCCAACTCACTTGATAATTTCTCTAGTTGTGTAAATCCCAGTATACTCTATGAAATGCACACTCCAGCCCATTTTTCAGCAACATCCATGCCATGTTCAAAGTCCGTCTAATTTTCATTTTTGGTCTGCATATCAGAAACTAGTCATCATAATTAATGAATGCCTAGGTGTTTATAAATGAGTGGGCTTTTCACCAAGCATGATTTCAAGCAACTGTACATAATAAAATAGCCATTAATTGTTTCCGTTTTATTCTAAATGAGCATAATTTTGGAATATAATATTGACATTGTTGTGCCAGGGGATACTTAGCTTCTAAATTCAATTAGGTTAAAATGCATTAACTTCTCTTCATAGTTCAAACACCCGAAACTATGTTTACAGGTTCATCTTAAAACTAGTTTTCCTCAATTATCATATACATAAACTAAATAAAACTGTTACAGATGATGGTTAGAAGACTGATGCCTTAGTTTAGTCTCAGTGCCAAATCTCTGAATAGCAAGACCCAGTCAAATTTGCAGAGGCTGTGTCGCAGGAAGTAAAATGCATTTTGTGTCAATCAACAAAGTAAAAAATCAAAAGCATTCAAAGCATTAATGGGGCCAAGTTACTCAATTTTATGGTCAGATGAGATCAAAATAAAAGTATCAGTTGTCAAACATCAAAGGTTGGTTTTGGTGTAGAGAGAGAAAGAGGCGTAAAGAAATCACCTGACACCTACTGTGAAGAATGGTGGTGGATCTTTGATGTTGAGAGGCTGTTATTTTTTATTCATTTATTTTTTATTTAATAGGCTTGTACACACTCTTAGAATACACAGTCTGATGGATTTAAATATGAGTAGATTAAAAGTTCACTTCAGTATTTGAAGTAGTGCTTACTAACCCTAGCACAATACATATTAAAGTCGCAGTTGATACCTTAGCACATTTAATACAAAATCACCCAGCGCAAATCTTATAGGAGAAAAATTAAAATAGAAAAACACACATTTTTTTAGGTATGTTTTGTTTGTACTATGAAGCAGGAATTAATTGTACAAGACATTGTAATATCCAAAGTAAATGTTTTTAAGGGGATACTGCGTTTAGATAATAGTTAAGGACCGTTTCTTCCTATTTATAAAATCAATATTATCATAAAAAATGTATTTCACTTCACTAACCATTACAGATGGCATAGTTATCCTTTACCATCCAGTATAGTCAGGTGTCTTACAGTGTAGAAAATGCTGAAAGCAGTAGCAAGTGTAGGTAAATGTTCAACAAGTTGCATTAAAAAGAATATTCTGCTCACAAATTTAATTTTTGAACAGCCATGAGAGTTTTGTTCACTGATTTTTCACACAATGCGGTTGCTGTCAACTCCATCAAGGATCCAAATTTTCTCCCCTGTGTGATCAAAACTGGCTCAGGAAATCGGTAATAGATTCAGCTGAGTGGTAAGAAAAAGACTAATTTGTCTTTCAACAAGAACATTTCAGAGAACATACATTTTATGCTATGTTATTCTGTCTTCATGTTTGCTATACTGCAGCAAAGATCATGAATTCAAATGTCTTAACAAGAGAAAATAGTTGATCAACTGTCAAACACACAAATCTGTAATTAGCAATTTTACAATAACTACAGTGAGTAAAAAGACATTACATATAAAGTCTTAGTTTATTCTGATTTTGAAATACTAAAACATGTTTTATCCAGTTTTATGTAAGTTTTCATTTTGAAAGGAGTTTTTACTATTTGTAAAAGTTAATCCAAAAATATATATATATTGATCAGATGTTTTGTTGCCTTAATGCCTTCTTCAAAAAGCGTCTCTGTGTGTTACTATTTTCGGAGATAATTTTAAATTTTGTTCTTTGGGAATATGTGCTTTACGAAGTGTATGTATTGCTATCTTTGCCAAAACTACATGTATAAGAAAATAATCATAGCTTAAAGTCTATTGAATGTATCAAATCCCACAAAATATATATGCTAAAGCTTTTTAGAACACACCTGCATGATAGGTAATTAAATTCTTTCAACATTATTTGTACCACAAAACTTTAGATTGATGTATGCAAGTCTTTACTGAATGCAATTAAATGAAGTGATTAAATTCGTTTTTTTTATTGTTGACATGATTTAATACTAACATTGTATTAATCACAAGATCATCATCATATAAAGCGATCCATAATAAAAATAACTTAAATATTTAAATCTAACAAAATCATTGGATGTTATCCTTTTGTGATATATAAAAAGTTTCTTTAATTGTAAAAAAAAGTGACACAAGACTTAGGGAAATAATATAATATACAAAAATGTGTGTTACTGTTGACTTATCATCCTGCATAAACATGTACATGTTTGTTTAACAGAATTAAGGAAAGTTGGGGTGAAACATATGATATCCATACCTACCAATGTATGAATATATTGAAATGCTTAAGGTGTAAAGTGATAATAAAGCTGTTGAGTTAAGACAAAAGCAATGGCTAGTAGTAATTTATTTTCCCAGGGAAAGTATGTGAATTTTTGTTGTGTACAACTTTTTTTCAAATGGGATTCTGTGTTTAACTCGAATTTTCATATTGTTTTATAAATTATCAATATATTCAATTGCTCTGCTTATTACTTCAACCTATAAAAGTTTATGTGAGAACTTTGCAGCCACTGTGAACAAAACAAAGCAGGGATAGAACAGATTTCTCATATACTGAAGACATTAACATTAATGCTCAAGTGTCAGTAAAAAATACATACATATTAAGCTTAACATATCATTTCGTGGCCTGCAGACATCACATAGCACCTTATTACCCCACATTATTTTACTGAACCTGACAAAAGTCTCCCTTGAGCAGCTAAATAATGCATCAGAAGATAACTCTAACTACTGTCAAAAATGCGGAGTTGATCAAAAAAGGCAGCCAGGGGTTCTTTACATTTTTGAAACTTTTGAAACTTTAATTCAAACCTATGCTCAACTGTTTCCTTTTAATGGTTTCAAAAATATATATATTTTAACGAGACAAAATTTGCATTGTACCTGCATGTTTGGTTTAGAAATGACCCTTTATCAATGCTTACATTTTAACTATAGAATTTATTTTGTATGTCTTAATTTAGGCTTTCCTTTCTCTAAAAACTACTGAATATATTGAACTGTTATTGTTCATATCTGAGTCATTGTGTCACTGGCTTTCACTAACAGGACTAAACAATTAAGCTTGAGTAAGAAAAATATTGTTTCACATTTTAAAATAGTATTTCCTAGTTTGTACAAAACGCAATCATGTTTTTAAAAGGCATTTATGATCCCTGGAAGTAAGTTTTTATGAGTAGCAGTAATAACTTTTTGTATGTAATAAGCAAAATACGTTAGGAAGTAAAAAAGAAACAAAGATAAGTAGTCAAAGATACGTAGTTTAAGATAAGTAGCTTATTTTCGTAGTCATTGAACAGATTCAATGCAAAGGCTTATAATGTATATCTAATTGAAGTGTAAATTTAATCTATTCAACCATTTTTCTGCTGTGCTCCTTGAAAACAAAACTACAAGTTTTTGAGAGCAAGTTCTTATCCTAAAGAGCTATTAAAATTGTATTTGGCAATGCAGATATACAGCTCAATCTTGTTAGAGGTATAATTGCAACTGATGAACAGAAAGCAGATGTGAATTCCCCTTTTATAGTCTAACAAAAAAAATCCTATTAATTTAGTTTTCAGCTATGCAGTGGAAATTCAGATTCGGATGACAAATATTCTCTTTGGTGTCTTAAAATACCAATAGTCATAAATATGATATTGATAATACATGATAAATGATAAAATTGGCGTTATTTGTTTATCTCTTTGAGTAAGTTAACAGGAGGGTAATAATTACTAAGAACACTAACAATTACAATTTTCATGCTGAGTTTAAATCTTAAATATATTTGTGAATCAGTCAAACACAAACTTTTACTCAACATTCACCAATGAGGAAGGCGATAGTATAGTGGAGCAAAAACCATAAGCAGTGAGCTTATAATTTTATTTGCTAAGCAAAAAAAAAAAAAAAAAAGTTATTAGACGGTATATTCACCAGGTTACCATTGTTATGTGTTATTCTTTCATGGATGTGTGCGGTAGAAAAAGATCAGCATCTGTTTTCTTTCATGCTGAAAATGATCACATAAAAATATAAATGGGATTTGTTTTTGCACATTAGGGCTAAGATTTACAGTGGAGGTGCAGAAACCTCCTATAAAGCTAAAGACAAAATGTCATACATGGCATAGAAACATACTTGTATTGATGTGACACCTGGAGCAAAAAAGATGACTTATGAAATATGCTTTAGTCCAGCAATATTTGAACATCTTTTAAAGTCTTCAAAATTGAAAGCCAATAAATTATTTTGACAGGATTATTATCTTTTCAAACTATGCAAGTTTACAGAGGAAAATATACATGAAAAACAAACAAAGAAGTACTTTATGGCAAACACTTTCCCTTAAAATTTTGCTTTCCTTCATTGTTTTCTTTCCTTTCCACCTCCATGTCCCCTTGGTAAAACCTCTTTTAAATGTTGGACAGAAAATGTCCGAACTAACTTTCCTTTCGTCCATATTTATAATTGTCCTTGTGGCTATGAAAGAGAAAAAACAAGGGGTAGTGAGCAATCTATGTGAGAAGGTTCCGAAACATCTGCTGATTCAAGAGACATCCCAATGTTCCACTGGAAAGTTGAAGAGGTAAAAAAAAGGAGTAAAAAACATTGTGTGACCTGACAAACTTAGGGACTGGCTAGGAAACGTAAGTGTTGAAAGCTAGACAAATTATTATCTGTCCCATGGGTGGGAGGGCTGTGGAGAAGCACGAAGAGGCACTAGTCTGGAAGACATTTTATAAACAAAAAAGAGAGCTGATTCCAGTATATATATGTTCAACTGAGTTTGTGATTGATAGAAATGGAATAAGTGTTGAAAAGTGAGTTCAGAAGGGAAATCAAAGAAGGCATACATCTATTTGCCACATTACTTGAACCCTGTGTAATTTATTAAGGAGAAAATGTATACTTTCCTCAAACACACAAAGGAAGAGTGTTCTCAATCATGGTCCCAGAGTGCATACTACTTATGTAGTTTCCTACCTCACACAGACTGAAATGTCATTTAAGGGATTAGTATGCACAGCACATGTTTACTATATAAACACGTGCTGGCGTGGATAAGTGTAAAATTTCTTGGGTGGGAAAAAAAACATCCCTATTTAAAGACAAATAATGCCAACACAAACCACATCTATGGTTGTTCAGATGTTTTTTAACCCTCCCCACTTTCTTATTCTCCCACTTCCTTATTTCTCCCCAGTTAATTTTCAAATTAAACCTCTGAAATTACCACTTCATGCCTCTTGTAATTTTGTAAACATCCAACAGGAAGACATTTACAGTGCAAGAGTGTAAAATACATGCTCAGGGCATTTGCACCATAATTTTAGGGTAAAATTCAACATTTGTTCTGTAAAGGCAGCAATCCAACACCTACACACTAAATACAGCTCTAAGAGCATGCAGTGGTGCTGACAATCAATCACCTGACAACCAAGCATATGTTGGAGCACAGACAGACCTTTTAAAAAAACATGTTCATGCACATGCACCACTAAGAGCACTAGACAGGATGTTCTAACAAACTGAAAGTGACAGATTTTAAAAATTTCTCCAGGAAACACAGTTTATGAACAACTTAAAGCTGCTGAATTTTGACTGTCAAAATTAAATACCTGCCATAAAGATGTGTGTTTTTCTATGGTACCTAGTAATAGCACTTTATTTTAGAAGTAAAAAAAATATTTACAGGTCTGTAAAGACTCTGTAGCCAACGTACACTGGTGAACAGTTGAAAATGACCATGATAATAGTGACATTTCAGGGAATTAAAATGAAAGCAAGAAAAAAGGAAAAGCTATATATTAGGGATGATTTTATGATCAACATTGTGTTTAAGCGCTGGAAAATGGCATGTGGTACATGTTCACCTTTTAAAAGCTGCAATAGAGTGCGTTGGTATTTACACCTGGACCTCAGTACAAAATACCTAGGAAAATTTCCAGAGAACAGAATCTCACCACTTACAGTTTGATTGGACATGAGTCATAAATGGCTGAATAGAAGTTGATATCTGGCAACACTTACTTGTGTCTCTGCATCAACATAGATGAGTCAAATAATAAGATTGTCAGCAGAGGAATTTGACTGCTAGTGGGGAGGTGATTCAACCAAGCATGTGGCACAAGAACCTAATCTAAAGGTTTCAGGACACTGGCTCTAGAGGACTGGAGTTGCCCACTCCTGCTTTGAATGGTTGACTATGTAGAAAACAAATCATACGATCAAAGCACATATGATATTGTTTGTACAATAGTTGAGAGGTGCAGAGTAAAAAGGACAACTAAAAGCTACAGTTCTGTTGTTAACCATGCGGTCAGGCTTCACAAGTTTCCATCCTTGTAACATAAGGCCAGCCTGTACAATTCAACACAAAAAAAATAAACGTTAAAAAATACAAATATTTATTTTTGCCCTTCAGGCTTCAGTTGCCCCAGATTTAGCAAGCTAGTGTCCTAGTATTTATGTGGGTGAAGGCATTAAAGCTGCCTCTTCCAGAGTCTCTTGTAAAGGTTGGCCAAGATTTATATGTGTCTTAGACAGCAGATTCTGCCCTTCCAAAAAGCACCTCGAGGGCATAAACTTTACATAAAATTGTCCATTCTGTGAGGGCACTCTACTCTGGACCTGCCTTTAGGGCGGAGTTACACTTTCACATCTACAACTATTATGACTAAGTGCTGCCATCTGAGTAGCAGTGTGTCTTGGTTTCCATATTTTAACGGCAAGGCATGCTGAAAGGGTTTTAAGGAGTGATAGCGGGTTTGCCATTGCTTTGGCCACCCTTGGGTCTGTGGCTCTCTTCTCCCAGGCCGCCTATCATATGTTACCTTCTTTCCCCTAATGTCAGCTGTTTGTGAACAGTGATATGGGTTAAACCTACTTATCTCAGCATGAAACTAGAATTACACAATAAATAATTGCGCCATTAAGCTTTGTTGAACAATTTTTAACATTGTCACAATTGGCACATTGGAAATCACAATGTTGTTAGATTTAGTTTTGGTATGTTTTTTTTTGTTTTGTTTTTTGTTTCTTAAAGCAACAAAAAGTAGTCTATAAGTAGGAAAAAAAGCTTTTGTATTTGAGTGGTCAGTATGAAGACAAACAGCACAAATAGTGGACTCTTTCACAGTTAGCAGCAATTTAGACAGATCAATTATTAGAGGCATTAGCAGGAAGCCAGAGAAAACCCATACAAACAAAATAAGTACATGTAAACTGAATGTAGAAAGAGGCCACAACAGTGCAAGCCACTGCTACACCAATCAGCCCTTCCTTCTTTTAATAAATATTATGGTTTGCATATTTTGATCACAGTGTAAAACAGTACCAAAAAGTCATACCCTAGAAGGAAACTGCCAAGAACAACAACGGTTTGATGAAAATCTTCAGGCAATCTATATTTTACCATTTATTTTGACTAGCTGTCAATGTTCGGCATTTTTCTCTAAACTAGGAAACACACACACACACACACACACACACACACACACACACACACACACACACACACACACACACACACACACACACACACACACACACACACACACACACACACACACACACACACACACACACACACACACACACACACACACACACACACACACACACACACACACACACACACACACACACACACACACACACAC
>JAVLVB010000003.1:1819933-1848394 GCA_032876305.1 Orestias chungarensis
AAAGTATTACCTGACACTTTTCACTGACACTGACAGTGAGCCAACGACCTGCAGCAATAAACAAAAGTGAAACAGAATTCAAATGAAAACATGAGGCATGTTTTTTTTAAATGTTTTATTCATAAACGGAAACAAGCCTTTCACTGCCTCACATTTGGTCCATTTCCCAGCCTCTTATAATTGGCTCTCTCATATGTCAATCACACAGCATGTGCCAGCTGGATGTCTGTGATACAGTTGATGAGGATGTATAAAAAATGCAACATTTGTGGTTCTATCCATGTACACACTTTGCATGCTAAACTTTGACAATAAAAGCTAATTTTTACACAGTAATATTGGACCAGCATTGTATATAAAATGGCAAATGTTTAATTTATCAAACCAGTGATATAATCTACATTCTCTCTGCAGGGAACATGTAACATAATCTTACACTTAATTATTTATTAAGGATATATTAAGCCATTGTATTTAAATCTCCAGTCCTAAAAAACACAATGATGATACATTTTGACACATTTTGTTAAGCTGAGAAGTAAAGATAAAACAAGATTAAAATACATAACTGTTAATGAACAGTGTCTGTTGGTGTTTGTTTTGCTTCTGTTCCATCACATGAAGGCATACACAAGAGTAAGTGAGGGGAAACCCTGGTTAATTTTCAACACGTTTGCTGCTACACGCCTAAAATCCGTCAAACTTTTTGTTTTCTGGTTAAGAGGAGGTGGTTGTCAGCCACTTCTCATCTGAGTGTTAAGCTATGTGATAACATTAAGCTCCACTGTGTTTTCCTCCTGACTTATTTTCACAGGAGAGCATTGTAATGTGTTTTTTCTTCTCTTAAATTTACAGTTTATGACCCTCCTTGTGCTTGCCTGCATCCAACTAATACTGTACCCATCATCACCTTCTGGACAATTTACTCCAAGACTGCTAAACAGATTCCCTCCCTTCATGTAACTTTCTACCGCCAGTCTGACTAGCTTAGCTGCAGCTATTCCATCTAGTTCTCCTGCCATCTATTGATCAACTCTCGATCTCAACCATTTTGGTACCTGCACAACAACTCCGTACGTGACTCACATTACTTCCCGGCGGACTTCCTCATCCTCCCTCGGTAAGACCCTTCACCTCTAGATGTATTAATCCTTAAATGTTCAACCATTAATCTCACTGTCCTACGCAGAGCTCTTGATCCCCTACGTCGCTGCACCCAGACCTGGATCATCTACGTGGCGAATTTCTTATTTTGTAAATAGAACAACAACACAACAAATTTCAACCCCTTGATATATAAATGTAGATTTATTGAACTGTACTTACAGCTCAAATTATTTAGAAAGTAAAGTGGATGTATTTTTTACATGCTGAATGTCTCACTTTGGCAAAATAAAAATCTCCATCTGTCACAGTGTGGGGGTGAGAGAAATTATGGAATGTGAGAAGATAGAAAAGTAAAATGTCCCAAAGACAAGTAGAAGGGGACGATAATAGAGTGAGAAAATAGGCATGGAAAAAACACCATAAAGAGTCAAACTAATTGCTTTCATGCTGTCACTTTATTTGAATGCTAATTCTCTAACTTACCTACGGCAGAAAAGTTTGCTAATAGTGTTGACAAGTTCTGACAAACGGGGAAGGGTTTAATGTTTCACACTTGAAATTCATTATAAAGTGATACGTTATCTCTACAGTTAAGCTGTTTTCCTTACACTGCTACTTTCTTCTTCTACTATCCAATTTTAAATTAGTTTCAGTCATTTCAACTGTTAACTTTCAGTTTACTCTGTGTTTTGCCTCTATATAAACTACACTTGGTCTGTCATTTGCTATCAACTTTTTACTTAGGTTTAAACGACTAAGTACATCCAAATCCATTTCTTTTTGGATTTTCTGTGTTTTATTATCCGTTATGTAAATAGAATTAATTGAACTGAATAAAAGAAATCACCTGAAGGAGATAAGACTAATGAAACAATATAAGTATCTGAAGTTAAACATGAAAATGGATCAAAAAAGAGCAAGAGTGGGAGTTGGTTAGAAACTCTGTAATACTGTCTAAAAAACTACTATACACTTTTATCAAGTATACCTTGTTAGTACTGTACAAAACTCAAAAATCAATTTTGCCATCTGAATTGTGTTTTGGTCTAAATGGATTGTTTGTAACAACATTGCACCAATCAACTTGGAAAACAACCAGCCAAATCATGGTGATGAAAACAAGATTAAACCAAATGTATCCTTTAGATATCCTTTACAATGTATTTTTTTTAACTTCTATTTATTGGGAAAAGCCAAAGAATGCGCGGGGAGTCACGCATTCTTTTAAGGTATATTTAACCTGGAATGCCCCTCAAACTGATGGCAAGTAAAGCTCACTGTTAGTTCTAGGGGAAGAAATATGTTCAAAAATGTCTTAGCTCAAAACTGAGGTTTAGATATCTGCATTCCTGCCTAACAATGTTGTAGCAGTTTATTTCATTTTATTGTAAGTTTAACATATAGAAAGAATTTGCCCCTCTCCCACACAATTGCTGCTTCTTGACCAGTCATATTAGAGCCAGAAGAAATCATGTGAGAAGGTGGGCCATGAAGGACACAAAGGACTCCTTTAAATCCCTTAAATCTGGGTAGAAGGATGTACTTGGCGAAGACTTCACATTCCGAAAATCCTTGTTGCTGTGAAGGAGTGCTACAGCTCTGGAGAAGAAGCTGTTTGCATGTCCGGTTATGCTGGTTTTGATGGTCCGAAGCCACCACCTTTACAGTTTTGTCTGTGTTTAACAGCAGGTGGATTTTGCAACACCGAGACACCAGCTTCTGAACCTTTGTTCTGTAGGCAGACTCACCGCCGTTGGCTATGAAGCCCACCAGCATTGAATAATCTGCAAATTTTAGAAGCTTTACAAATGTTTTCTTTAGAGACACAGTCATTGGTGTAGAGGATGAAGAGAAGGGGTGAAATAACACACCCTTGTGGGACAAGAGTGCTGAGAGTACAGAGTTCAGAAGTGTGTTTCCCCAGTCGCATCTGCTCATTCCTGGCTGTAAGTCTGAAGTCCACTTACACAAGGAGTCCAACACTGACAGCTGAGACAGTTTGGTTTGAAGAAACTGCAGCACGGTGGTGTTGAAAGCCAAGCTAAGGTCCACAAACAGACCCTTAGTATAGGTTCCAGGGCTTTCCAGATTCTGTAGGATGAGGTGGAGTTTCAAGTTGTCAACATTGGCAGCAGACCTATTTGCTCTGTATGGAAACTGCAGGGGGTCCAGCATGGGGTCTGTTATGGTGTTTAGGTAGGCTAAGACAGGGGTTAAAAGACTTTTATGACTACTGAGGTCAGGGCAACAGGTCTGCAATCATTAAGTCCAGTGATGGTGGCTTTCGTGGGAACTGGGATGATAGTGGAGTTCTTAAAATAGGCTGGAAAATTACATTTTCATGTGTTTAATAAATTATGTTTACCACAAAAAAATATCTATATGTTCTTTATTTTTAGAGTCACTAAGCATTTTTCTTACACATCAATGGCAGAAGCTGACCATGTTAAAATAAATTATATATGGCACAACCCACTGGAGAAAAAGATAAGGGAAAGAAAACAGAAGTATGGAAAAAGTTGGCTGGTAAACATGCAATGTGGCATTAATTAGTGTTGACTCAGTAGCAAGTTACCACCCAGCCTCAGTGTTTATTTGTGTGGGTGTACACCATTCTGCTCTCTCAGCTTCTACAGTAGCCAAAAGAAGAACAAAGAAAACATGTGTTTCAAATAGCGAAATTCAGCAGTAAAGCCTCATAAACACATGTGCAATCACTACCGCATGACACCAGCTACAGAACTTTACACAATACTTAAAAAACCTGGTAGCTTTTACCTACTGAAACGCAAAGCAGAACTGCAAAGAGAGTGAAATGCAGATGTCATCAATAAAAATCTGCTACATGTTAAAAAATATCAAAAGTTCATTAGTGCTACATTGATTTATTTAAAGCTGAATGACTTGAAGAAGACGTGTTAGGTGCAGTATTTTCAATGTCCAGTGTGAGAAAAAAACATGTGTTCATTTTTCTTCTGAACTCTTTTATGCAGTCCCTTGGCAGATATTACATGAGGGCAATAGTTCCCTTTATCTAAATGTGTCAGGATAATAGGGACACCATTTGTGATCCTCTGTTAAATTTCTGCATACATCACCACATGCTACTTCATACTAACCTCAATTGTAACAACCGTATTCCATCTCATAAAAGTGTTTCAGAATAAGCTAAGCTTCCCTTTAAAAACTAAAAATAACTTAAAACTAAGCTTTGGGGGGTTGCACTGGAGCAGCTCATGTGAGACTTACTTATCCAAGGGATATCTTATTACCTTCATTCATTCTGGAGCTAGAGCAGTGTAACCTTTTGACTGGGTAGCTAAATCATGGCCATTATCCACCGGCAGTTCACATTATTCTGCACTCCCTCTGCGGGATGGAGTGGTCCGATTGACTAACTATTTCTAAAACTGTTTCCTTTACATGGAATAAAGCATAGAGGGGAAAATGGTCAAGGGGACAAGATTGAGAAAAGCAAAAGACAAAGATGACTGAAACACCTACTTGGAAGATTGATTATATTATTAAATTGTTTTACATTTCATGGACCATAAGAAGTGTAAATATGTGAGGAAATATGGCTGTAAAGAGAGAGAACGATGAATATTGCCAACATTTTTCTTCCTGTGGATGTGGTGTCATTTTTCCAGAACAATGCATTATAGACATAAATGAATAGGCTCTCTTGTTCTATGTGGAAAATTCAATTACAAGTAGACTGTGAATAAAACTGGATTCTTGAAATGTAAGCTCACATAGGCAAATTATTTCTATATCCCACAAGTCTACCTAGTTATATAACTGAGAGTAAGAATATGCATGTGGGAGTGTTAAAGCAAGTATGACTGTATCGCCTGTAAGCTGATACTTATTTCTATACCACTGAATCCAGTTAAGAAATAATGAATGATAGGCTTTAAAACTCTTGCATTATGTGCCACACAAAATCTGTGTGTTGTTAAATGTTTAAACCCCATATTGTCCAGGTTCTAAAAGGTTACATTTAACTGTTAAATTGTGTGTAATGTGCATGGTGTGTATGATTGTGTTTCTGTGTGTATCAGAGGAAAGGTGATATATTTTGGAGCACCAACGCCCAGCCAGCTTTATGTTGTATTTGTTCCTTCCAAGCTGCCTCCACTCTGTGGACCATTTACCTGCTAACTGCTGGGTTGTTATTTCTGTTGCTGACTGACAATAGCCTAATGGCTTCTAATAGTTTCTACCTTAAATATACATTCTTCTTCAATTGGAAATATAGACTGCATCGCTTTGTTTTTTTCAAAATAATTATCACCATAATTCTAAGTCATTTTTTCTGAAAATAACACGGCTTCATATTACAAGGAATAAGTAGTGAGATGTTTTTATCATGAAAGATGTTTACAATTTATAGTCCAAGCAAAATATAGCATAGTAGCTCTCGGATTTAAAAAGGGTGGTGATCCCTGGCATAGAATGTAGCAACAATGGTTCATTTAAGACACTATGTCCCTCTAATTTATGACCCATTAAGGATGAAGAGCTCTAACAGTAAGACAACAGGGATAAACATTACAGGTATCCTGAGAGTGTGATAATACATAGAAACATCAAGTATTAAATTGGACTGGTTGTCTCCATATTTTCAGGGGAGAAAATGACATGTTAAGAATTTTGTAGGTCTATTATTCTCTTGACAACAACCAACACTTTTCCCTACATGGTCTATGAAGAGTCTGTCCAGTTCAAACAGATGATTAATTTGGTTTTAAGGGCTCATTTAAGATTCTAATATGCAGCACTCCAGAACAAACATGGGTAGAACTCCTAAGTAAAAAACCCTAACCTGGTATAAATGCTATGTCAACATTTGTTTTGATATGACTCCATAACAATTCATATAATAATAAAAGTTCATCTATATTAATTTGGATTTCCATGGCTCCAGAAATGTAAAAAAGTGCAAGGAGTAGATTCTATTGTATCTAGTTCTATGAGAATGTACATGTATTATAAGGTAAAGTTAATTTAGTTAATATCAAAAGTGCAAAAATAAATGATTTTCTCCACTGATGCAAAACCCTGAATTTGACAGGACTCACCATTTGGTTTCAATCTATATATAGTCCAGTCAAAAATTAAAATCTCTAATTATTAAGAAGTTTTGGAACACAGTGTTTGCTCTCATTAGCTACCTTTCACATAAATAGTCAAACTTGAATTGCCGTCATCAGATTGCTCCATGGGTACAATTAACCTTTAAATACATTTATCCACTGATAAATTTGAGGCTGTAAATTTTTACTTTTTTTTAGCTTTCAATGCAAACTAACCATAGTTAAACTTGGGCATGGCAAAATCCTTTTTCAACCTTTATTTGATGAACACTACATCCCCTGTATATAATATCACAACTTTCATATCTGAACATACTTATTTTAAGCTTATATGTATTTCTTCCTTCCAGGCAGTAAAGCTAATTCCCAGTCTGGAAAAGTTCAGCTTCTCATAAAAGCATAAATATATTAAGAAACGCTAAAGCTTAGTTTTTCTTAGTTTCCATTTATTTATCCATGTTCTCTACCAGATACTTCCAGAACAGGGTTAATGGGGGCTTGAGTCTTTCAAAGATGTCATAGGGTGAGAGCCTTGGTACACCCAGGATGACTTTCCAGTCCCCTAACAGACTTCTCTGTCTGCCTTCTTAATAGCCAATTATTTAAAAGTACTTGTAATTCTAAAAGTGTCACCCAGTCTGTACTTCTGTGTCCAGCAGGGTTCAACTGTCCATTGAGAGCTAATAATAAGTTGCAGAAATTTATTTTTTTTCTCAACCGGTTGTGAGATTTATCCTTGAGATTAAACCAGCAAGAATAAATGAGTAAATTACAAAAACAATGTGCAAAGATTTGAAGCAATGCACAGTCTTGCTGTGCTGGTCTCTTCTGTGAAGTGAATCCCTTTTCATCCTCTGCTGCCCTTTTGTTCGTATCCTAGAGCTACGTGCCCCCCCTTACCCCCGTACATTTCAAGGAACATGGAAAAATAAACACATACACTTGCATTGATTCCCTACCTTCTAACCTTTACATTTGACTTCTTCCCTTTTTTCTCTATGAACAATTGCTTTAAGGAATCAGTGACAATTATACTTTAGGCAGACCCAAAACATGCATATGTATTAGTTCAGGTAGTATAATCACAAACAAACATACGAAGACAGCAACCCCTGGCATGTCTTTTCCCTGCAAATGCACACATCATCTCTCTCACTGCTGGTGCTTAAAGCCTGATGATTCCCAATGCTGTCACTGCGGGCAATGGAATGCCCGGTCACCGAGGGAAACAGAGTACCCTGCCACCGGAGGTAACGGAATGCCTTGTCACCCACGGTAGTAGAATGAAGACATAAACCTTTCTGGCAGTCCAGACATCAATGTATGACACATCCTCAGGACATGAGGTACATATGGGGAGCAGTGTAGAAAGAAAGTGACATTGAGGGATGGTGTGGGGAATTGGAGGGGGTTGGGAGGGGGTTAGATCAGAGCGGTAGTACTAGTTGGCTAATGGGTCAGAAGTAATAGGCCCCACTGACTGTCAGAAGGTCAGGGAGGCTTATTTTTTAAAGCTCAACCTGGCTTTAATTTGCTTTACAGTTTCTAACTTGACTAACAGAGATATTTTATATTGCTTAGGTACTTTAGAAACTAAACATGCCTTATTTATATAATTTATGAACAACACTCATGTTTCTGCTCTGACAGTGACCTCAGATTTACTGACCTTAACTTTTAACAGCTTAGCATAAATGTGGTTTGCTCCAATAATTTACTTTTTGTTGCAGTCCTTCTTTCTCTAAACACATACTATAGTGATGAAGTTGTTGACCTGAGTTCATTGGTAAACAGATTTTGTGAAAGATTACTTTTATAAGTCTTTGCTGACTGTAATATTTATCACCTTTTCTGCACATGTGAGATCAAAAAGTTTTAAAATCTGCATAAAAAAACTGAGAAATAGATAGAAGCCTGAATTAAATGTTATGGGGGGGGGGGATTACATAAATTAACATAATGTTTTTATACTTCTTACTGGGTGAGTGCCTTATCGTATCATTTATCATTATCATTATGAATTATAAGAACTGTGATGTATTCTGACAAGATTAGTGATGTGTGATAACCAATAAAGCAATGATAAATAAATAACAAATATGATTAAACGCAATTACAGTGTGCAGTTCAGTGATAGAAGAAGCACGTCTTTATGTAACTGGTAAGATAAAGGAGCCTATTTTAAACTGGTGTTTTTTTTTTTTTCATTACTTTATCATTATGGCGATATACCACAATATGTAGTGATGTAATTGTTTTATCCGTATCCCCAAACCCTTCATGGTACTGTTAACCTAACTTCTATTTGATCTCAGTCATAATTACAATCAAATCACTGACTTATCTAATTTTTTTCTTACACAGATAAGAGATAAAGAGATAAGAGAGGATGAGTCTGTTCTCAAAGAGCACACAGAGTCATAAATGTAGTGAAACAATTTAATTTTCCCTTTCTTTTTGGAGTGACTTAGACGATTTCACCACAGATGGCCACCTCCGTTTTACACTTGCTTGTACTTTGTGTTTGTTTTCTTTATGTGCACTGAATTTTGTGGGTATGAGGCAGCCAATTTCACCTCACCTGTAAGCCGTTTTTCAAATTCTATTTTGTGTTTTGCTTTTTTTCTCGATCTAAACAGTTTTTCTAGTAACTGGAACAAAATATGGTTTTAATTTATCAGAATATGTGACCTTACTGTGACTGGCTATTTAGAGTATTTGGAGTTTAAAACAAGTGTTTCCTATAGTTCTGCCATCCTCTTCAGATAATATACATGACCAATACTATATTAATAACAAAGCAAACACATTTTGATACCTATTACTTAAATAGCATTAATAACACTGTTGTGTTTAATAGGTTCACAAGCAGGTTTTGGACTGAATAGCTAGTCAGGTACCAAAACTTAAAACAAAGATATTTAGACGAGAAAATATGCTAGGTATGTAAAGGTTTAAATCTTTGCTTAAACTGAGCATGTAAAATTTTGAGAGCCAAAAGGAAAATCACATTGATGTTTAAGCCCATTATTTTCTCAATACATAATGTAGACATCGGATAATAACAACATATTTGTATTTCAAAGATGATTGCACAACAGGATGAGTATGTTACTGGCAATAAGAAATAGGGTAGAAATTCCAGCAGTTCTTCTTTACTAATGTTTGTATCCTAACATTTGGAACTAAGGACTACTTGTACTTATAAGGCTACTTATAAGGATATTACATAATCACTTAACTGATTTTACCTATCCATATTATTTAATTGTCTTGATTGGGTATTAAAATGCCACGGAAAAACATGAGGTGAGCCAGACATTACCTCACAGACAAAAAACTGGCAGGCTGTCATGTAGATTGCATGACAGCCTACGTTCAACAAGGTGAAGCAAATACATAAACACTAACTAAAACATGACAGAAGTTAACTTTCTACTTAAATCTCTTATTTCCTTCACAATCACTAAGCATTAAGAGAATGATGCATCATCAAGAGACACTACTGGCATTACTTTCAAAGACAAAAACACAAATCTGTCTCTTGTGACCCCTTACCAGACTTTCAAACTCTCCATTTTACTCAGAAATATTTCATAAACATAAATAAATGCATAAAAACAAAACCAAGGTAATTTTAAAATGTTTTTTGTTGAATTTTTTGATTTTGGCAGTTTGATAATAAAAGGGGTATCACCAATGATGAATCTTCATAAATTTACAAACAGTAATCTCCAAATTGCCTTGTGAAAGTTTTTTTTTTTTTAAAGCATCCACAGTGAAGCATAAATTATTTATACTTCTGACAGATGTAGGTTTTTAAATCTAAACAAATCACAGGAGACAAATCCTCAAAATACCATTACAAATATCTGCAAAACTGATCAGGAGAAGTTTGATTGCCGTTATGCTTGTACATATTTCGTTTACAATTTTTTAAATGGGTGTAATTTTTTTTAACATGGATTTTAAATCAAAATGTAAATAAAACATTGCAAATTTTTATAAGAAAAAACTCAAAAGAATGATGACTTTAAAAGAGAGACAAATGAACAAAGAAATAATTTTTTTTTAAAAACATTCACTTTAATTTGGTTATTATTTTATCTATAATCAATCCTTTGTTTACTGAGAACCAAAATAGTTTGGCGACCTTGTGCAATTTAAAATTATAGTAATATTAGAGACTTTGTTTAATTACTGAAGTACTTGCACTTAATTTAAAACCGTCACATTATTACAGTCAATAACTAATTTAGTTTATAAAGTGAACAAGTGCATTGCTACTGACCCAGCATTGATGCACATCAGATAAAACACACATCAGATAAAAGTTCAATATCAGGGGAGTTAATGACCTAATTATCCACCAAACTTAATCTATTTCATTCAAAGTGTCATTTGAGTCAGCCTGTAACGGCAAAATGAGAGGATACAGACTTAACACAGCATGCAAAATAAGTGAAGAATTCATTTTTAAAATATCAATACAGTCACAATCAAAATCGCTACCTCCTTAGTCAGACTTTACACAGAATAGGAGCCTTAAGAGCAAAAAACTAACAAACAGAGGTTCAAAAAGCTGCAAATACCCAGGTAAAAAAAAAAAATGTACCCAGACAGAGAGAAAGAGGAACACAAAATGACCAAAGGGCTCAGCAGTGATCACAGCAAGGTACCCTAATTGAAAACAGAGAAAGGATAAAATCATTAAACAACCTCCACTGGTGGCTCCGTTGTTAGATTTCCCCGCTGGTTTCATACCGATTAAATTTTCCCTTGTTTCCCCAATCAAGCTTTAAACTGTCAGACAACTTGTTCAACAATGTGACTCTGGAAATAAAATACAACAGGGCCAGGTTTTTGTATATGCAAACAGCATTTCTGCAAGGTAGTTTATCATTGTTCTCACAACTTAAATCTGAAATTTAAAGACATACTTTGTGTATTTATAGTCACATATTATAAGGATTTGATAGTCATGAGATCCTTTTGCTTCAAAATTTGAAATCAGTGAGTAGATGGTCATAAAATGTCTCAATGGCAGAGCTAATTTCTGTTTATAAACAACCAAATTTAGCAAATGGTCTGACAGTGAACGAAAGGTGGAATGATTAAAATGTCTCCTGGGAAAGATTAAGTCTGAACACTTTTAAGTGTTCTCTGTTCTTTCTGCATTCTACAGGCTCATTCTGTTGTTACTTCGTCACTGTTTCCCCTCTCCCTCATCATCAGCTTTAATATTTTCCATCTGCTTTGAGAGATGCAGACACAACCTGAGTCTGAGCCAGCAGTAACAGCTGCAGTCATCCATTCCCATATATTACAGTACGTCTCACCCCCACATCTCCCCTTTATGTCAACTCTATCAGAGAGCAGACCAGACCCGATTACTCTCATTACCTTTTACAGCATTCGGCTGCAATATAATTTGCATTTTGCAGAGAGACAAAAAGGATAGACAAGCTTATTTGGTTTCTGAAATTGAGACAATATGATGTTTAGTTTCTCTCTGGGGTAACTCTGTATTAATCCAAATTTTTACTGTTGTGATAGCAGATTATACCACTAGAAACAACTGATTTGCTTAAAAATACAAATAAACTTAATCTAATACTCTCTTTGAGGTCTCAAACTTTACTGGGGCACAATCTTCTATTCTGTTAAACCTTATAAGAAAATTTCCTACCCACTGGTAGATCAGATCTGCATCAAGCAAAGCGAGGTGTAGTGCTGGGTGTGTTGTCAATCACAGCAGAAATGCAATTTAAATTATTTTAGGAGAACAGTTTCAGCTGCATTCAGGTACAATGCCTGAAAATGTCAAAGGTGAGTCAGCATGTTTGCCAAGATCTGATCGTACACATAGAAGTTGTTGTGAGCTGATTTCTCAAGGGCTCTTGGAATAGCTTCCTTCCTGCTATAATGGTCAGATTTCAAGATGTGGTCTGTTTGGCCTGAATCCTGAAAGCAGTCGTATAGGTGCAGCTAAGATGAGCCTAAACTCTCTGCACTCCGACAATATTAATAATCTACAACCTTTTCTGAGCTGCTGTTCATCTCCATTGCCTCCCTCTCTTTATCAGTGAAAGCTGTACAAGAACTTACATCTGATACCTTGATAGATGCAGCTAGAAAATCTAGATACTTCCTATACACTATATGTTTGTTCACCTGGCAACTTCAGGCAAGCTAAGGTTTATGTTTTCATCCTCGTTCCTTTTCACATTCTGTGGATCTGGCAAATTTGAGAGAATAAAACATACCTTATTGAAACTACAAACATCTTAATTCTTTTCAATACAAAGAGTTCACAAAAAAGTTACATTTGAAGCATTTTTTTTTTTACCATGAATCACTTTTTTATATTGACTTCCATGACAATTGTCCTGTACGTACCAAGAGGGAGATTAAACAAGACTTAGATTTTCTCCACATTCAATTCATTTCCAAAAAGATATTTTAATTGACCAATAGTTCAAGGTTATTCAATTATTTCAGAAGTTTTAAAACAGAGACTCATCTAAAATCCTCATATGGCATTGAGATCCTCAAGGTGTTCCTCTCTAAAACAAACACACAGATGCTCCTTCTAAAGCGAAACGGTTGATTACAAAACAAATAGGAAGTAAGAACAACCTTGACCTTGAACTTCAACAACTTATTCCACATTACCAACAAGAGAGAGATGTGGGTTTATTTGAGCTAGAAAGGTCAATATGAAATAAACATCACATAAATTTATGTGAAATTCAGAAAAAAATTGATCAATTACAATAAATTCTTAGGCAATCAGAAATGCACTATAAAGGGTAAAGGCTCTTTTCAAATTAATCCAACATAATTTTGCAATTTTTGAAGTTATAGTTTGTTTATTTTTTTACTGTTGCAAACCAACTTTTTTTGTCCTAAGCTCTTGGTTGCACTTAAGAACCTACACTGTAATTATTAGGAATACCAATACAAGCAATGAAGAAAAAAAACAGTAACTAGAAATGCTCTAATTAAAAAAGAAAGAATTTGCCAAGGCAAGTCATTGCAATTCTTTTCAAGACAACATGTGTTTCTTTCCTGTCTAGTCTGCTGTTAGGTGATTATGGGATACTTCAAAAACAAGCTGAGTTGTAAGGCACTCTTAAAAATAGAATGATTTGTTTCTCAAGCCTCAATGTGTCTGAAACCAGCTGTGGTGGCAGAACGATGTCAGAGATTTCACTCTGCAGTTACAACACCAACAAATTAAAACCATGCTGCCATTTTCCTTCATCACAAAATACACACATCTTGACAAGATGAATGCTTTTGCTGCAACTTTTTCCATAAAAAATCCACTACTAGTCTAACCAACAGTGTAGCATGTTCCCTGTTTCACTCATTTGCATCAAGCCATTTCACTGTGGATTTCAATTAAACTACTATGACTGCAGTTTGAACTACACTCAACAAAATGCACAGATGAAATGAGCCGATTATTACAATTACGGCTCCTAATTTTGGCTTGCCTATGTTTTTGTGTTAAGCTTAATGAGTAACACGGTTTGCCTTTGCTAATTGAAATATATTTATCCAAAAAAAGTGAACTGTAACTGCCCCAAAGGTCTGGCAATGTGCCAGTAATGAGCAGAGTTTGAGCTACTCGTTGATGTCCACGAGAGCCATTTCTACTAAACAATTATATGCACCACCCCCTAACTGCCTGTGTGCACGGGTGTGTGTTTACGTGCACATAAATGGAGATGTGGTTCATGCATGCATGCTCTGCAGGCTAAAGTCCCTGAATTGCTCAAAAGCCTAATACCATTATCAAGATTTACAGCGGTGCTCATGTGGGACTTACATCAAAATGGTTGGCGGGATGTGCAGACAGAACCCATGTCCCAATTACAGAGTCTGAGAGACAGCAAAATATACACAAATGCACACATACACACAAAGAGACACACAACTCCCCTTCTTGTACAATCTGTATGTCTCATATCTTTCTCGCTAAGATACTTCTGAATATTAACAATGCCTTGAACTCTCTCCCTCACTCCCACTATCACCGTCTTTCTCTGGTTTCATACATATTCACAAACTAAAGGAAACACGATCGTTGCCCCCACGGACAGTGCCTCTGGCCTTTACGATGAGATGGGGAAGAAAATCAGCTGAAATAGTGAAAATAAAGATGGAAAGTGAAAGCAAGACAGAACATGAGTCAGGGAGAAAGCAGAAGCAGCATCTCAAACACCTTCAAACAAACAAAATTCTAGTAACACATGCCGCTTTAGCCACAATAAGTTAGTTATGTTTTAAAAAGTTGAAAAATCTGTGTAGAAATTAGGAAATAATGCTGAAAGTAATAATCAAGACAATCTTAAAGATTCAGTACATTATCTATTTATTTTTTAAAAGACTGAGTAATTTGTTTAGTTTAAAAAGTACATTTGCTCCAAATTACATATAAAGTATGTTTAAGCATGCCACGTAAACCATCGCCATACATCTAACTTAATTATGTATGAGATGTTTGCAAGCATACATGTGGAAGAATGGAAGAGTTTTAATGAAAGAGATGAAAATTTCAGCAGGGAATCTCCCTTCCGGTCGCCAAGAGAACAATTTAGCGGTTGAGGTTAGAATGTGAACAGCACTGATGCATCTGAACTACTTCCAAGTTTCTTGGGGTTTTACTTGGGTTTACCTATAAAGTCTTCAAATCTTTCTCCACTCTCCAGTTCGTTCTTGTGTATGATGCCTTTTAATTGAAACATAGTAACATAAAATTACAAACTTATAAGCAAAAACATAAAAGTTTTGCTGTAAGATAAAGACAAAATGTGTTATTTGTCTTTCTTTATGCAGTGAGTAGTGCCTGCTGTAATCTATGGTACACATTACAATTACAAAGTACAATGTAAAAGAAAGTAAAAGAAAGTAAAAGCAAATAATAATGTGGGAAACTAAACTCTGATTAACTGTAATTTTTATTTTTTTCTGTGTAAAAAAACAAAACAGCACAACAATCTTTGCTAATGAGATGGTGAGCAAGATAAACACAAAATTTAGGAATTACTCTGAATAAGGTCCATGGTATCTTTGCTTAGTTAGGAACTGTTTGATAGATGGCAAATGTGATTATGAACTTTGACTGTGAGAACCTTTCTGCTGTGTCTAACACAAATTAGGGAACAGCTGCAGCATCACACATAATATACACATTATTGGGTTCTTAAATTGTAGAACTATCAACTGCACTTTTAATCAAAAAGCCTATATGAAGAGCCGGCACTTAAAAGTTTTTTTCATCTATTGAGAATTTTTTTTTTGATTAATTGCTAATTCCATTTCAGAAGCTTATTCTAAATATTTAAGTATATAATATAAAATTCAATTCCTATAGAAGGGAACTATAAATAAAAAAACGCTAATTTTAGTCATGGGTGCTAAACTAAATCTAATATAATTTGTCAGATTCTAATATGAATGTTTCATCCTACCTTTTGTAACAGAAAAAAAATGTTTCTACAATGGGAGTGAATTTAGCAGCTCAACCTTTTCTGTCGGCAGAACAGTAAGATCTCATACACCTACAACTAACTTAAATCAAAATCCATTCCAGAGCATTCAAACCCTCACTTATTATCACTTAAGTTTAAGTACTACTGAAATTTTAGATCAATTTCTACACCACCAGTTAGGTTTGATTAGTTGCGCTGGCCCTGGTATATGAAACAGTGTGCTGTTTTCTGCAGCAAAACAATAATAAAAAATCAGCCTTAATTTATCCACAAATTTAGGTACAGTGTATTTCAATCTTATGAACTTTCAAATGATGTTATCTACACATAAAGAATAAAAAAATCAACAGCATCAACCATTTAGAGAAACAATAATTTTGTGGGAAATATTTTAGCCTCCTAAAGTTTGATATTGCAAAGACATCTTTGTTTCACAAAAGTTTTATCTCCGTTCCCATTCAGGCAAACACCAAAACAGAAACCTTAACAGAATAAGCTATGGTAAGAATATGTTCCCTGAAGCAACGGCTTCGTCTTTACTTTGTGGAGAGCAGCAGCAAACAGAGACATTAACTCAACTACCATGTCACAAACTCACACTCACATATGTACACACAAACAGACACATAAATTCCCAGAGCTAAAGACAACAATCAATTTGACCAGTCACAGTTCAATAGGCAGTCTAAAAAACGTTGCTCTATTATTACTGTCTTGTTTAACTAACAGCAAAAGAACACTCAGAATCAATACTGAGCCCCACGGAGTGTTTGTTTGTGACCTACTCAGTGGAGCAGCCCAAAGGAAAAGGTCCTTGATTATTACATTTCCACTTAAGAAGACTTAAAAGGTGTCTATGTTTGTAATGGTATACTACATGCAGTATAGAGAACCCCTTTCATTATTTTTAACGAAAAAAATTATTAAGGTTTTCAATGGTTTTATAGGACCTTTTCATGGTCCTCACTTAATTTGCAGTTCTATTGTGCTCTAGTAGTTAAGTTTAGAAATATGGTGAAAAATACATCTTGGCTAAGGATAGGGAAATGTCAAGTTAGGCTAGTGTTAGGCACTGATTTGTTCTTGTCAAATTAAACTTCTGATTTTAATAAAGAAAATTTCCCTTAATTCTTCAGGATATCCTCAAGTCACATAGTACTCATAATATGACTATCAAAAGGCGCACAACATCATAAAACTGTGAATAATATAAATTAATTTGATTTAACTTATTAGTGAAAAAAAAAGTGTTTTTACACAAACAGAAAAATAAAAGAGGAATCCCAAAAAAAACATTAAAAAAAACCACTCTCACACAGATGTTTTTACACAGGGTCTAAAAAGGAGAAATTGAAAAGGCCTGTCAATTCTTGTAGTTTATGTGGGGGACTCAACTTTGTGGGTACAAGTAAGAAATTGTTACGATGACGTCACAGGACGGATTCCACCGGGTTCACTGTCTTCCATCCTTAAATTTGGAGCAGAATGTGTTTGAAGTGTTCACGGAACAATTACTCCACCCTGTGAGATCAGCGTAGCAACTTTTTTCTCGTACCCTTAAAGTTGAATTCGTGTCCACAGAGAAAGGACGAATTTGTGGTGGTTAAAATTACAGTTCATAAGATTTTGCACCCACAGCTTTTAGATTCATACACTCAGACTCACAAATATTTCAGCAGAATTTGGGGTAAAAGAACTTTATTGACATATAAATACAAATACGAATGTTAGAGTTGTGCATACACCTTTTTGACAGTGATCTTACTCCATAGTCCTTCAACCACTTTGCAACATGTTCAATGCGTCATTTAATTTGTAGATATATTCTGGTAAAAATTTGCAAAAGTAATTTGTAATCTTTGGAAAGAAATATTTTTATAAGTCTTGTATTATAGCTTACGCAATATCTAGTGTGATTTTGTTTTTCATTATTTATTTTTTTGGTGAGGCACTGTGTAGGACTTAGTTAATAATTTAAAGATTATCCTAACCTACAGCTCAGGTGAGTGAATAGTCTGCATACTTCTGGTGGCACCAGCCCGTCTGAAACTCTGAAGCATTTTGTTATCTTAACTCTGTGCTCTGTAAATAATTCATTAGACATGCCTGCCTCCCTTTAGCTTTGCAGATCCAGAACAGTGGAACTAAAAGCTTTAAGGACTTAAACCAAAGTCTACAACACATCCAGGAAGAAACTATTCAGAAGAGCCTTTTTCCCCTGGAAGCTGCAAAATAGAGAATTTAATGGGGACATAATGTTCTTTTGAATTGTTGTGGAAAGAGAACTTTAATACGTATGACAAGGCAGTTCTTCAGGACTCTCAGAATGTATTTCCTGTTACCAAGGCAAGCATAAATCACGCAGTGACTTTCAGGGAAATATGAGAGCTCAAAAGTATCATACATAGTCTCCTGCAGTTTCTAAATTCCCCTACAATGCTAACACAGCCTTTTATTTTCCTAAACACATAAATGTGGGACATTCTGAAAACTTAAACCCCATCATGCAACTTGTCTTTCACTCTAAAGAGAGTCGTTTCAAGCAAGTTGCAAGACTCACAACACAGAGGATTGAATATTTTTTTTCTCCATTTTAGGCAAAGTTTCCGTGTTGCATTTGGTTATACTCCATTAAATCTCTTACAAAGTACTTGGTACGTACACCAGATACTAACTGCAAAAAGTATTTAGGATGCAGTTGAATGTGGCCCCTTCAGCATGTATGGTGTCAGAGCTGACATAAAACGGTTAAATGTGCAGTGCGGCAGTAAGTAAAACTTTAAATATATAGTACATTTTTAAAATCAAAGTTCTTCAACAAATTTAACAAAAGCAAATTTAAATAAAAGCAGATCTAAAAATATTTACGCTGTCTTGACGAAATATAATGTCAGGAAAAAAAACAAAACAATATAGCAACTCAGGACTGACAAGTTTTTTAGTTACTAAAAGTTCAGAGTTTATTTTCACACTAAAAATAAACTTTCAAGTGTTCTAAGTTGACCTGAGGCCAACCGGCAGCCCTACTCTTATTTTCTGACAAGACCTTAGCACTAAGCAGAGAAAAAACAAACCCTGAAGGAAGAAGCAACACAAATAACCACAGCAACAATACAAGGATTTGCGAGAGCTGGAGGGAGCCACGGGCATTGTCTGGCTTTGGTTAGCTACTTTCTGCTTCTTTGGAAACTGTTCTGTTCTAAGAAATGTCTTCCACACCTAAGAAGCAGAGATGGGGGAATACATTTCAAAAAATTTCGCAAAGTTTTCCTTCTTTTTTCTTTTTGTTCAAGGTTTAATCTCTCCTATCCCATATGAAGGAAGGATTGATAGAAGAAAAAAACAAGGAGTATGAAAGAGAAAGGGAGCTGTTGTGAAAGAAAAGCAGAGATGGACACAAAGAATGGAGAAAGCACGGAAGGCTCAAAACCTTTTACATGCTCTTTGATGTGGTAAAATAACCCTGCTATGACACAATGATGTAAGTTATGTGCTTATTCATGTACTTCCTCAAAATGTACACCATATATATCATGTCTCTGCAAATCTTAAATATATGACTTACAGATGGACTTCGGCCAAGCAGACATAATACAACAACTGGGAACCGATGTTTTTATTTTATGTTGGGATGTCTGGATATTACATTTTAACATTCAGTCTAAAAACGGTTTGTTGACAGATTTTTCAAAGATTAAAAAAAACAGGGTCTCAGCTCATACTGCAGACGTTTTCAAAGAGACACAGAATGACTGAATGATGCCATTAGTTACATTTATTTCAAATGTTTTCTTATTTTTCATATTTAGTATAGAGGGTATACTTAGTATTACATTTTGTTGTAGAGGATTTAAAGAAAATAGTATCTAGTCTATTCCACAATGTATATCTAAGAATAGTTGTACTTATTATAGCAAACAAATTTCAAATGCACCTAATTAGGAGTTTGCACATGTTTTTGTTGTCATTTGTTTGTGCAAAAGAATAGGTTTATTAGGATTTTCTTGACTTACATAGGGTTATCTTAACATGTGAATGTATTATGATATGAATCCGTTTGTTGGAGCTCTGGCTATACATTTAACTTTGTTGTACAAATTGAAGGTGAATCTTGGTTGTAGCATGAATTATTTTACATCCTCTAAAGGGTTTTCATCCTTTACTGACTTGTTGTATTTGGCCAAGTCATTTTCCATTAAACCTGTAATTCTAAATGAAACCAACCTCACAGCATAACACAGCCACTATAATGTTTTACCGAGGATAGTATGTTCAGGTTGACATGAAATTTTGAATAAAGGTGAACATTTTGAAAACAAAACTCTGAGTTGTTATACAATATAAATGTACTAAACATTCTACCTCACTTAAATTAAAAATCCTAATTTTACTCCACCGCTTGATAACTACGATCAAATTGGGATTTATTTATTTGACTTGGAATCTGTCTGTAGAATTTTATAAAATGGACCTAATTAAAAATATATAAACTGAAGTTCTTTGTGGTAAAAGGCATGTCACAAATTTTCCAAAAACCTACATTTCTAAAAATATAAACCCAATTTCAAATAATACATAAACAGGCCTTTTGTGGAGATACCAAATGAATGGGTTAAAGGTGCAACCAAAAACAGCCAAAATACACAGAATGAGAGACAGAGGGAATAACAGTACTTATAAAATCTTCCCAAGCCCACAACTATTTTATTGAGATACACAGTGTTTATTCACATTTATACTAAGTACTAAACAGACCAAGCCATTCCACTGTAGCCCAATGAGTGCATTGGCATCTTTTCCTGAAAACCCCTTTGTATAGACACATTGACCGGGAACAGGACAGAGACGCTTCTTCCTTAGTATGCTGTCTGCATGTGAGTTTGTATGAATTCCCACTATTGGCTCACTAACTTGGCCACATGTCATTAAACACTGAGCCAGTTTGTGTTCCAAAAAAGACTGTTACTGCACCATTACAACAGCTGTGCTTTGCAGAGAGGATGATGAAGATGATGATGATGTCAGCTGAATAAAACAAGAAAAAAGACTGATACACGTGTGGTGGTTAGACGTTATTGAAATTTACTGGAGTGCAAGCTTTGATTGAAATCAGCAGGACGGTATTCTTTTCGTTCTGTGGACATAATTAAACACAGGTTCCAATTCTTGTAACAACTATTGCATAGGACTAGTTTCTGATACTTATATTAAATAATGCTAATCATTGTTTTAGCTGCAACGGCCAAGTGAAATACAGTTCAAACTATTTAAAGGCAGCAGTAATACATTAAAGCAGACATTAATTTAATCTTAATCTTAAATTAATGAAAACTTAAACATTTATCAGGCGCCTCCTTTTTTGTTTTCTTTTATAGCTGCAACTAGTATGGAGACTTTTAATTTGACTGTTTGCAGAGCTATACATAAAAGCTAGGAAAATTAGAAGCTACACTGCCTTTGCCAGGTGTATCACATTTTTTTGTTTAATATTAAATTGCACAAATGTTTTAAAGCAACATATATAACAGTAGATCAAACTCATGAGTCAATAATTAACTAAATTTAAGCTTTATGATCACCTCACAAGATTTAAGAAACATTTTTGGGAAGACAAAAACTTTCTTCTTTTCAATTTGCGTATAAATGTCGAACTTAAGTGAGAAATTTTTAAATTTAAGCAGATGTCGGTGCATAGCATGTCTCATTGATTGAGCAGGCAGACGATATATATTGCAGGGTTGAGCAACTGCAGGACTCAAGGGCAGTTGTTCTATAACTTATAGATTTCTCACCTCTGCAGTAGCAGGCAACTTCTCTAGAGTTCTGCTACTGACCTTATTTGACTCAAGCATATTGAAGCAAAAATACCTAAAAGTTGCAGGAAACTGGCCCTTTGAGGACTGAAAATGCTGACACCCGATATAAGGATTACAGTGGTCGCCGGTTCAAATCCCAGCTAAGGACCATTTACTGCATGTCTTCCTCTTCTCTCTCTACCCTTCTACATCTGTAGCTGCTGGCGAATAAAGGTCACCAGTAAAACAAAAATAAACAAATAAACATTTAATTACATGTCAGTTTAACTTGCAACCAATGATTTGCCAGATGTGGTATTGTCAGAATGCTTACAATTTGTGAATTGTTTATCAAATTGTCTACCGAAGTCCCATATTGTAGATTCTGTGTCCATATTGTAGATTCTGTGTAGCTCAAATCCTAGTCTCGCGTAGTTCTTATATTCTTATATTTTATTAGATTATTTAAAATTGCTATCAGGTTGTAAACTGGACCGGGGGATTAGAATTTCGTCCCACCTCATGTACCACATGTGATGTGATGACAAATAAAGAGTCCTTGATTACATATTTTTCCTTCAAGGTGCACAAAATGTTGCCACACAAACAAATGTACATTAGAATAACTGTTCTTTTGTCAACAGATTGCAAACTGGATTATCCTTAAATAACAGATCTTCTGCTCCAGGAGAAACCACACAAATTTAAAAAAGCCTGTTTGTTTTAAAACTATACAAAAAATAAACAATTTTGCACTGCCAGATTTTAGCAACAACATTTAGATCCCTTGACAAAGTTTAGAAATTTAAATTAGGAATAACAGACGGCTGTGCAGCAAAGAGACTTAGCTCAGATTAAAATAGTTAAACACTATCGATATTTTCTAACCCTTTGGTTATAAAAAATTTCTGACTGAGTGATTGCAATATGCGTCTAGTATGTAAAAAGTGTAAAGGCATAAAACATAAGTTGTTAATGTGAATTCAAGTGCTGTAAACATCAGAGCGGATACTTAATCGCTGTGTCAGAGTTATCACACTTGCATTGAACTGAAAGGTAAGCAATTTAGGCTTTGCCTACTAATGGGTACATTTTAAGTAATTAAGATTCAAGCAGTGACAAAGAAATGGAAATGACATAAGGGGATCCTCATAATACAAACAAAAACATTCCATTATGGATAGAAAATGCTGAACTCAAACTGCATCAACTTCTTAGATGATATCTCACCATGTGGCAAATTACTGTTATTACGTTTAAATATTAAGCTTTACTCTCAAACAAGCTGTTTTAATAAAGACCAATGATGATCATAATAAAAAAAAACTGTTAAACAGTGTCTATCACTACAGGCGTAATTTTACGACTATCACACATAGCTAATTCTGTTGCAGTCTTTTGGACCATTGACTCTTCAACATCCTTCAAAGCCTGTTGTTTACCATTCTGTTCACTATATAAATAATTTAAAAATGTGTCTTCAAATCATTACTGGTGTACTACGTAGGTGCAAAGATCAACAAATAGATGTCACTCACAGATATTTAATTCATGATGAGCTTTAACAGACAATGAGTAGGTGAAGAAACGCAAAGAAATCAACAGTAATAATGCAAGAATTGTCTGTAATGATGGCATACAGTAAACATGGAACTGGTCTACTTGTTTTAATCAACTTTCTGCAAAAGCGTCAGGTTTTCGTTGGTAAATAAATAGCAGCAGAGAATGATTGGTGAGAATATAGCATGGTATTGGATTTTATAATATTGTGTCTTACAAGGTCTTAAAGCAGTGAAATATCCACAAACTGACAATACATAAACACTAACAACTGACATTTTGATATTAATTGAAAATATTTTTTTTCGGCTCCATGTTAGGAAGGAAGTGAAGCTCAAATTAGATGATTAGACAAAATTAAATTAGACTATTATATAGTATCTACATCCCAAATTGTAATCCAAGGTGGGATCAACACTTGATCAAGACCATCTATATTCAACGTTTGAATTTCACCAATTCATGCATAGACATTGTTTTACATAGTTACAAATTAATTACAATGATTACAAAAGTTAAATAATAACATTTAAGATAACAAATTCCAGTGAATTTCGACAGTCTGGACAAACAGCAAGTGATAAATAAACTCACTTTATCTCTCCTTGCTCAAACCGCAGAAGACAAAGGTAAACACACTCACAGACATCTGGCTAATACATTTTTGATCAAACAAAGACATATCCTTACAAAGTGGATTACTTTGACTGAGTACAAGAGAGTGTGCTGCCAACAACATCTTTGTAAGATTACGTTAAAAAAATGAGCAAAATCTGAAACATTAGAAATTAACTGCTTTATCCTGAGTAAATACAAAAAGTACAAAAAAATAAACTCATATACCCATTTGTGAATTAATGGTCCTAAAAGTTTTACATTGCATTATATTTGCATTAGCTATACTCTATATTACTTTCCCTGCTGTTATTACCACCATGTTTCAATAGTACCAATTATGTCATGAATGTTTTTTAAATGTATATTCACCCGTGACTACTTTCGCCTGGATATAACTTTGGGTGTAAACAAAGAGTATAATTCCTCTTTGCAATAATGATGAGGGATCTGAGATTAGGTCTGTAAAGACAGTTTGCAAAAGCCATTTGATGTTTAAAACAGCAACATCTCAAGGTAACGTTTTGTAAAGATAATGAAACAAACACAATCTGTGTAGATAAGTTGTTTCCCTCCTCTGTGTACCTCCACTGAAACTCAGAATACAAGGGTAGATCAAAAATGAAAAAGAAAGGTTTTAAGTAACATAACGATTTGACAATGAGCTGATTTCCTGGATGGTCAAAACAGCTGTAACGCTGCTATCCTGATGTAGCATAGAAACAGATTTGATGGAAAAACAAAGCAAAACAAAAAACAACAACACCTGTTCAATAGATAAAATAGACCAATGCTATGCAGAATCAGTACTTTAAATCAACGGTTTAGTTTAAGTCTTTTTACTTCTAGTTACAACAATGTGTTAATTTTATTAATCCAGAATCACACAGTTAGGGAAACTGGAGTTAAGGGACACCAAGTACAGCATCACTTATTATATCACAGATTCTGTAAAACTGTACTGTAAATACCAACAGAGTCTATACTCAGGCTTTTTTGCTTTAACAGATTACTTTCATCCCTCCAAGGACTGTGATTAATTACTATCCTTGGAGTCTTTTTTGCTCCCATTTCCAAGTCACCATATCTTCCTACTTCTGTGTTCAATGTACTTTTTTTTTTTTTTGCTCCTCTGTGTTCAGAATTGTACTGAAAAACAAAAGATTTCACAAAGCAGTTCTTAACAGTGGATAGTCATTATGCTTGTTCCTTTGTCTCCAATCTCCACCTTTGGCACCATCTTACCTGTAGTCCTTTGAGGGGGGATGGAAAAAGCGCTGTGTGCACAGATAGTTCAGGAAACTAACAATAAGACACACACACACAGATTTATACACAGCTTTGCTCCAAACATATGGAACATGCCTTTTCAGCAAAGTGCTGCCAATATTTATTAGCCATATAGAATGCTGTGTTGAAATTAATTAAAAGAAACTGCTTACATGCAATGCTGTCACCTACAGACTAAAGTAGACTATACTTAAGGTTTTTGTGTTTTGTGTAATGTAGTACAGTTTATACACAATAAAATCTATAGATTTGTTTGTTTCTGGGCTGAGCAGTTGCACAGTTGCATCTTTGTTTTTTGAGCCAGCATGGTGGATTGTTCGGTAAATTACTTCTACACCAGGAAAACAGGCAACCAAATGCATATTTTACAACACAAACTAAATCTTCTTTTTGTCTTATCCTACGGGATTACAGTGTACTCTTTTAGAAACAAACATAGTGTATGTGTGCTCACCAGTGTGCAAACCCAGATGTATGCTGAGGAAGTAAAAGGTTACAGTGGTAATTACAGGAATCATGGTTCCAGGTTTTTGCATATTCCCTCGGATGGATCAGTCAATTACCAGACAGCTTTGCCAAAGACATAGGGTCAGGACAAAAAAAGAGTTACTTTTTGGATCTACAGAAATAGTGTTGAGGGAGTGTGTGTGTGGGGTGTGTGTGTGTGAGGTGGAAAAATAGGAATAATTTCTGAAAGAGGGGAGGTTAAGAAAGATATGAAAAAGAGAAAGACTAATCCTTCAGGCTTCTTTCAAACACTCATCTTGCTTGCACCCTCCTTTTCAACCCCCTCCTCTCCCCTTCACCATTATCAACCCAGAGTTCAATGGGCTTTTAGAGTAAGGCATTGTTTAATATCAAAAAGAGCCCCAATTTCAGATTTTCTCTTTTATGTGATTTTCTTTTCAAGTTTGCCTAATTCACAGCCCACTATTTCTTCATCGTCCTATACTGCTGACTTTTTTCAAACCTGGCCCTCATCTACACCCTCTTTTATTCTTCCTCTCCCATGCTTTGAAAAGTACAATATACATAACAAGGTTTTGGTGGAAACAAAAAATACCTGGGCCTCAGATTTGTCCTCTTGTCGCAACATATATGTTTTATGGTAACTTGATCACATATTCATGACAACCCAAATAAGTTTCTTTAGACCCAAACATGCAAACAGACCTGAACACAGTTAAGGCCCATCGGCTGTCTCTCCTAAAGACAAGCTTTTTGCAAACCCAGAGTGTGTGTTATATTTACTTCTGTACACGTTTGCTTATAAACTCCAGATCTAACTACTTATATTGTAGTATTAAAGTATAGTATATACTATAGTAAAGGTATGACAGTAAAGTTCACTGAAGTTTTCTGAACTAAGTTTTCAATGAGAAAAAGAGAAATTGAGACAGCCACAACAGGCACGATCTTTGGCACAAATCCAAACAAAATGTGTCAGAGGCGGACACATGAGGGTATACAGGAATAAGCTGAGAGGCAGAAATTGCTGTTTTTACACACAGGGAGGAAAAAATGTATCTCTTCTAAACACAGGACTCCCATAAGTGCAGCTTGCTGCCTGTTGTTTTTGAAGCAAATAAACTGACTCAAGCTATTAACTGCAGGTTTTACAAGATCAAATAAAATATATATAGACCATGAAAACCCTAAGCTGCCAGCAGTGAACAGAGGTGAGGTCTCACAGCAACGATACGGTGTGAGATCTCAATAGACAGCAGCTGTCATGACATGCAACTTGTTTTCACTACCTATACCCAATCATTCTTTTATTCCCTTTCAGTTCAGTCTGCATTCAGGTTGTGTTTGTGTAGGCAAGTGCCCTCCTTTTGGCTGACTGATGAGTTTACGGGACCAAACAATTGCGTGTAACAAACAAAATTTCCCACTGTTATTAGGTGCTGTTCAGTCCCAAAACAATATGTCCACTGTTCTGGCTACACTCGGAGTAAACTGCTAAATTTGCATAAAACGAAGGATACATGGTTGTATAGAACAACAGAGGAAGGTAATTATTCTAAAAAAGAAGCTGAGGGTTAGAAAGCATGAAGAACGTCAGAGAAAGCAGATGGGAAAGACGAAAGCAGGCCAGAGAGTAAGAGGAAACGGAGCCAGACAGAGAAATTGGGACAAGTGACATGAGCAGGGCAGTAAGCTCATGGACATCAGTAAGAAAATCTGCAGCCTGGCACTCGGTGACAGTAATTCACCAAGTCCAAATGATTACTTCAGAGACTTTAGATGTTTTGTTTTTTATTTCTGTATGTTGCAACTGCTACACCATGAAAAGTTGGTGATTATTTTACATTCCTCAGTGCATTAAAAATAGGAAGTATTTAATGTGTTATAACTAAATGTTTATTTGTCATTTTAGAACAGTATCCGATCAACAAACAGTAATGTTCTAAAAGAAACCTTATAGTAACGATACAAAATACCTAAATAGGCTCAGTTCTTTTAACTGTAGGACCACAAGGGACCAGAGGGAAAACTATAGTAGGCCACTGACTGGAAACAATTTACATTTCCTTACAGCCACCACATACATGGTGTGATGGGCATTGCTAAACTGCAACAAAAAGCCTTGAAATGAAAGCACCAAAAGCAGCCTTTGGTTACAGAGCCCATGAAAAATTAATAATTCCAGATCTTTACTTGGAGTTTTAGAAGGGATTATGGCCAAAAGCAGGGAATCAGTTTAGGGATATTTATCCATTTCTTTTCTTTACTGTCTTTCTTTTCTCGTCTCTAGAAAAAGAAGTGCACTGCAGCGAACGCACACAGGGATGCATTCTTATGTTCAATCCTGGTTTTTAACCCCAGAGGACAATGAGACATCTGGAGGAAACAGCCTCAGTTTATCATTTTAAAACAGGATATTTTATTTTGTCAAAGAAATATTAAAATACGGCATTTGTGCCAAAACACAAAAGATGAAGTTTTAAATCTTTGTAAGGTACGTACTAAAATATTGTATGAAATGTAAAATGTTGTTTTTCTGAACCACCAAAAATTGTCAAACTGATCCGAGATAAAAGGAATGATTGAGGCCATCATCATGAATGATAAAAAAAGTTCATTAAAGATCTTTGATGAAATGCATGAATGAATTAACCAGGAAAATTTGGGGTTTTTTTGTTCTTTTTTTTTTATGGTCGGAAGGGTAAAGAAGATATGTCATCGCTCCGCTGCTACTCACAGCAGGAGGGTCCTTTGCAAAAAAAACAAACAAAAAAAACAACCTCAGACACAGTCAAAGACTTCCTTTGACACACTCATGAAAGCCTGTCCTTGCACACACACCATTCATGCAAAGCACACTCAAACACAACACAGAGAATGTGGACAAAATGCAGCATTGTTTCTCTGCAGAAAGAGCCTGCTGTGCATGGGAGAATATGTGTGTGTGTGTGTGTGTGTGTGTGTGTGTGTGTGTGTGTGTGTGTGTGTGTGTGTGTGTGTGTGTGTGTGTGTGTGTGTGTGTGT
>JAVLVB010000003.1:1848494-1870815 GCA_032876305.1 Orestias chungarensis
CTTCTGACACAGAACCACCATCGAATTTACTGCATAAAACCTGCTCGACCAATTACACTTTACTGGCTAGGGCAGCATGACCAATCAAAGTGTCCTATTTAGTTTCAATAATTCACAGTCGTCCCCCCTATAACAGCTAGACCTTCCATGGGTAAACTACACCATGTGACAGGATAAGAGCATAATGGGAGACAGCATGGTAGCCCTGGCAGCATCGGCATGCCGAATGTGTGAGCATACATATGAACCAATGCCATAAACACGCTGCAGGCTCTGCCTAAGCGCCGCGATAGTTCCAAGATTTAAGACAGGCACACATAAAAGTACACACACACCAAAGTAGACACTCCCCAGGAGTTCTCTAAGACAGTCCCCAAATAGCCAAGTTCAAAAACAAACAAAAACCTCAAATACATTTAGCACCATCAGACTAGTTTTGAACTCAAACTACAACATCTCCTTCGTAAATCTAGTATATTTTAATAAATATTACATTTACAACAACATTCTTTTCCGGTTGAAAAAAAACATTTCTGAATTAATCACTCTGCTCAGTGGATATCCTGAAGCATGTTAGATGAAAATATGACCATTCAGGCATCATTGTATAAGTGGAAAAAACAATGACTGTGTGGTGAATATGTTATTACCTGTACTTAATGGGAAAGTGCATTGCAAAGTGATTAAAAATTAATGTATTTAAAAAAAATATTCTTTGTGAAGCAGAAATAGAAAAATAATAATACATTGGAATTATGGCAAATTGTGCACATTAACTGGACATTGTGGGCATTTTTATGCCATTATCCTATTCTGTCATAGTCAAACAACTGTGTAATATTGCAAAGTTATATACAGTATGTGTAGTAAGGTACATGAAAATATTTAAGCAATCATATCCTAGAAACCTATTTCCCTTAAATTTAGTCCATGGGCTCAAATGCGTAACTTAAATATTCTTGTGTTCTGGGTTTTAAGCTTTCTCAATAATTCTTGGTTTAAAAAAAAGAATTTGTGCATGTGGTGGAAGAGTGCTTTAATACTTCTAAAAGTTAGACGTTTGACATGTGTATGCGTTTGAGGAATAATACATATATACTATAGTGTAACAACAGGTTACAATCTGGGTATTTTAGTCAACATTAAGCTAAAATATGACAAACTTTCTTAATGTTAAATACCAGTAGGGCTAGGACAATAATCAATAAGTAAATTAAATGCACGTTAAAGAAAAAAGAAGTACATCATTTTTCGGTTCATGATACACTGCACCGCCCTATGTGTTTTTGTTTTTCCTCATCTTTTGCCTCCAAACACGCTGTATGACAAGAGGTTTCACTCTTTGCATCGATCTCAGCAACTGGGTGCATTTGTGGCCTTAGAATTAAATTAAAGGAGTAAAACCCTCTTGTCAGTCTTTCAACATATTTGTACCGCAAGTACAGGTACACACGTGGACTGCTGCAAGTGAGTTTGGAAATATGGGCGCTCTTGTTGCGAAACTACACCACGAGATGGAGAGCCGTCAAAGAGATGCTCCCATTTACTACAGTTAAAAAGCCTGCAAGAAATTTGATCGACAATACAGATTGCCCTCCAGAAAATTACTTTTACAAACGGTGATTCTCGAGCTCTACAACATAGTGAAAGAAGCAATAATTATTATTATTATTATTAATAATCCTTAATAATAAGGAGATAAAACTTCTAAAAATTTCGGAGTCCTTTTTTAATTCCAATTTCATTGTGTTTTGTTTTATTCATTTAGAATATTTAGTTTGGTTTTGTCTGACATTCCTATTCGAAATAAAAGTTTCATTTTTACGAAAAGAGTGTACTTTCATTATTATTATTTTTATTATTATATATTAACGTAACATAAGTTGTTATTTTGGTCTTTTTAATGTTGACAATAATATTGTTTACTGTCAATAATTTGTAAGGACAATATGTCGTCCAGATCAAGGGCAGTGCTGAGTAGCACTTTATTTTAACTAAACTTTATATCTTAAACCCTTGATCCTAGTATACAACCGATGCCGAGTACCAAACAGGAAATAGTACTGAAAAAAACATCTGGAAGCAAAAAACAGTGTGAAAGTCTGTGAATGGTTAGCATAAACTTTTTTAGGGATTAATTGCAAAGAAAAGTAAACATCACCAGCCGAAAAGGGATGATCATATCCCTTCCACAAGATTTGGGTCAGCTCCAGGGTTTCCTCCCAGTGGGAGATGCCTGGAAAGCACCAATGGAAAGTACATGGTGCATTTCAAGCTCAGGTTTTCCACAGTTCTGACTACTTTATTTTCAAAGTAACAAGAACATGTAAAAGGTCAGACCTAGGCCCCTGACCAATGCAACAGAAACAGTTTGTAAAATAACTTGGGAAAGAAGATGAAAATCAGGGGTCTGTCTATGTGGACTGTAAAACCCAACTTCAGGCATATCCTTTTCTGTTATATTAGCTGGAAACAAAGAGAATAATGGTGATACTTTAAAGAGTTTTCGTCCATCTCTCTCACTTTTCCCAAACTCTGTTTTCTTAAAGTTCAAATAAAGATGTAAGTAAAGCAGTTGCTTTACTATCTACAGGTTGTAGGTTTGATTTCAGCTTCCTCCTGTTACTCACTTAGGAATTTAGTTGCCTGAGAATAAGTGTGTGTGTGTGTGTGTTTAGGAGTGTGAATGTGGCTCTACTGTAAAGTGATCTGAGTAGTTAGTATGACTGGATATGTACTATATAAGTTCAGTTCTTCCCACCATTATTTGTTAAGAGGAAACGGGCAACAGTACCAAGAAAACACCAGGTATAATTTTTTTGTTTCGTTTGGTAAAATCTTGCCAACCACTGCTTAAGCAATGCTTAATGTCTTCTTTGCTATTTTGACGCTAGCAATGTTTATGTTATCCCATCCTACTGGTTTAGTTTATGCATTATAGTGTTTAACTTAAAACAATTCTGTTTACATTTACTTTTGATGTACAAACCCAATGCAAATGTTTTTCTTTAACTTTACCTTCATTCTGAAAATAGCAAAATAGTGCTTGAGAACAAAAGGTAAAGAGAGATCTTTGCAAAGATATATGTACTATATCTATCTTACAGTAGTGACAAGGCTGTTAAGGTTAAGCGTCATAAAAAATCTGACTTTTAATATATTTTAATAATAATAATGTATACATTATTGATCCCGTAGGAAATTGTTTTTTGTGTAAACCACACCGGGGCAGCCATTTTGCAGGCGCCAGGTAGGCAGTAGCGCAAAGGGTCTTGCCTAAGGACCCACACTGGATGCTGTGGTGTATTTTTGCCCTGGGCTGGATTTCAACCCATGAGCTTCCAATTGAGCTATCCAGCCGCTCAAATGTGAATGACAGCTAAGGGCCAGAAAACTCAAATTATCAACATGTTTATAGTTATGCTTTATAGTTATACAACAGAAGTCCATAGAAGCCCGGTGTTTGGAGGAAAATATTACTTTCCACACATGAAAATATGACTCAACAAGTTTGATGTTAACCTTTACTTAACATGGAGGCCATAATTCTTCAACTGCATTATTGTCCATTTCAGAAAACTATTCCAATACTTTTCACTGTTAATTATTCGCGAATTTGACTGTAAAACTAACTCAAAATTATTCACAAAAAGTTTGACCATTGGTGGATATTTTATAGGGAACATCTAAAATACTTAAAAATAAATTGTTGATGTTTGCTAAGCTGTCAAACTAAGAATGTCAGTCATTTTCTATGGCGCTCATTGCCTGTACACACAGTGCTAAGAGAGCTTCCACTGATTTTATTAACGAATATCAAAGTATTGATGGTGCTGAAATTTAAAAGAAGGCAGGTACAAGCATTTTGAGAGGGCATCGCAAGTATTTGTGGATTTTAGCCTTTCCTGGATGATTGTAGTTCCTACCACCCATGAATAGCAGAGGTCCTGTATAACGTTTGGGGCAAAAGAAATGAGATCTGAAAAAAAAACTAAGTATAGCTTTACTGTCTAAACTAAGTTTCTTTATGATGTGAGTTTACACTGAACTGACCAATGTGTAGTCTAGAAAAAAGAAGTTAAAGCACAACATGTTACAGTCTGGAACGTTATTGAATATATAAAACAACAACACACTAAAGGGTCTCCCTAATTGCCCTATATGAAAAAAATATCATACAATGTGGTGCTCAGTATTTCAGTGATTATAATAAACAAGAGGGTCATATAAGTGTGAGCAAAGCATTCAACCTCATCGAAAATAAAGATGCTCGGCTAATGGCTTTGTTATTGCTCAACTGCTTGAGGGAGGAGCTTAGTTAGATTGCTGTCACATACCCTCAAACTGCCCTGAGTGGACCTAAACTAACACTTCTCCTCAAATTGCATGTTTACAGGAGAGCAGAAGTCCAGGACATAGCGTGATACAAGCATTACATTGCTTTAGGCTTGAAATGAAACCATTGTGTCTGATGAAAGTGCACTGCTTATGTATTTGGAAGAAAAAAAAAACAATCTACAAATGCTGATTGAGGGTCCCCCCGCTTCATTGTTGGACTTTAATCTACATCAGTGGCAGGATAATTTTACAAAGACTATCATTCTAATGATAAATTACAGCCTTGGAAACAATTTCAGCTTCAGATTGAATTTGCCTGAGGAAATATTTCAAAGATGAGTAAAAACTGGAGGCAGAAGCCAGACGTAAGATAGTCAGTGACACAGGAGGAGAAATTATTTGGCAGAAGGAAACATTTGTTACCTAATCAACATAGTCCTAGTCATAGTCTCTCCTTGCATTAGTTCAAAGCAGCAATTGCAGTGACCCATCAAGAAAAAAGCCATCTACACAAAACAACCCCCCCTTCTAAGAGTAAGGTTGCTTTTGTGAGCATAGAGCAAGTAACGAGTGCTCACAAAGGAAAGAACTTCAGACACACAAAGGTGAGATGCTTGGAAGAGACGAACAAACATAACTGGCAAGCCAGACTCAGAGTGGGGAGACAAAAAAAACAACCTTTATAGATGAAGGTACAATGAAAAAACACCGCTCAACACAGGAGTAGCTCCAACTTATCAGCTTTAAACTGCACACTTGGTGTTAGGATTGCAGACATTTCACCTGCTGAAAATATGTCCCTTATTTGGAATCCATTGATCTGGCTGCAAAACATTGAAGAATTACTTTAATGAATATTGGAGTTAGTTGCTGATTTTTTTTTCCCTTGGGCAATGGGAAAAAGGTAGGGATGAAATCACGTCCAATTACTGCCCAAATGCAGCACAAAAGCCCTTATCCAATTTGTAATGTCAATAGCAATTTATGGACTCCATCCTATAGCGTGGACAGCGCAAATTACAGTTTTTTTATTATTTTTTTCTTTTAACAGCTTTTCAGGTGGAATATTATAGTCACATTAAAGCAGGGGATTAGATCAGCGGTTACAATGGCCAGCATTTCATAAGGCATATATATATATATATTTATATATATATATATATATATATATATATATATATACACACTGCTAAAGAAGAAATTGAATACATAAATAGGGGAAAGTTTATGAGTGTTTCTTCGACCAACCAACAGCAGCAGCTGTGCTGGGTGAAATATAACTTCAATATCCCGTTTATGTTTCACTTGGGGGCATATATAGCTGATACAGCTGAAATACACCACAATCAAATCATTTTCCCATCACGACATTTTACAATTATAGGTATACACTCGGCTCGTTTTTGTAGTACATCTTCTAAGCTAATGACAGTAAACGACTGTGATCCTGGAGCATCTTTCAGCACTGAGCTATCCAGTGAGATCTGTATTTGCCAGGAAGCTTTCGACGTGTGTCCTATAGCTCAGAGCCCACTTCGGATCAGTTTTCCTACGGGGGCAATGAAGCGTCGCCTGTAAGTGCTTCTAAGTGACATCAGTGGTTCTGAGCGTTAAAATGGGAAGGCTGCATTTCAGAGTTTGTGTCTGAGTTCATTCGACCGGTTTGTTTTTGAAAACTGCGGTGAGTGGGAAGCAAAAAACATATAGATTTCTAATGCATGACAGTTGTCCGATCTTTTCACATACATCGCATGTTTTGGTGGATAATATTGATGGAAACACGCGGCGCGCTTCAACTCCGGTTACTTATTTGCGTGCGTCAACGGAGAAACAATTGGTATCATTTTTTTAAAACGCGGGGCTGGGACGTCTTCTCACCTTGAGCTCCAGCGTGTGTGAGCACCAGGAGAACCAGGATGCCCGACATTCTCACCAGACCCGAACCCTCCGGCGAGACTCCACTCTTCAGTCCACTTTTGCCCATGAACAGAGTTGAGACGGCGTGACGCACAAAAAACGCACGCAACTCCTCCGTAATGTTGTTACGGTGAGTAGGTGTGCTTATGAGGGGGATTTTAAAAAAACAAACCCTTCGCTTGTCCAGCACAGAATACACAGATGAAGTCCAAAGCCAACGTTGTCAGAGTAAAAAAAAAAAAAAAACCTCTGTAGCTCCGGTGTGTGTGAGAAAGCAGCAGCCGGTCAGAGCTGGGACGGATGCACTGGAAGTGAGTTGCTTGCTGCCGCCTCGCAACTGTTCTGCACTACTCTCTGTGCGCTCTCTGCGCTCGGCTCCAGCACAAGAGAGAGAGGTGCCACCGCCCTCTGGCTACCACTGTGAGCCTCGGATTTTGTTCCACTCTGCGCTTCAGGTTGACTCGCTCTCATACTTGCATAAAACAAAGAAAGATTGAACGTTTTTTTTTTTTTGTGTTTGTTTGTGTTTTAAGGATTTATTTGGGATTATTTCCTATAATGCGTCACTGATTGTGAAGGTTCACGTCCAGATCTTCCCAGTTAGCCAAGCGTTGGAACTTTTTGTTTTCTAATATAATTAGGGTAATTTCCCACATGTGCTCTCCGTGCACAGTTTTAGAAACTGCTTACTTGGTTAATTTGCTCCCCTAAATGAGTCATCGCAGGTCTGCGATGGTAAGAGCGGCAGAAAGCTTTTTAAAGACGGGCCAGATTCGGGCCACTTAGGTGCATCTAAGAAATTACAATGTATTCAAAATTTTCATATATTGCATTAAATAAACCACAAGATAAATTTCTATTTAAAATGTATTTATATATATTTATTACGTTCAGTACAGAGAAAGCAACATATATTCTCCTGTGTCTGTCTCAGTTTAGGTTGATAATAATAGTTTACAGGTAGTAAAATCCCAAAATTTAGTTTTATCAAAACATTGGCAACTATAATAAAATGTATTAATACAAACATGTGGATTAAATTAAGAATGTGTTGCTGTGTGAATCCAACTGCTAGGGTTGCTCCAGTTCCTTTAATAGTAGCATTGACTTCATCTGTTGGGTCTCACATCTCCCAACTTCCTCTAACTACTCAATAGGGCAAGTGGACAAGTATTAAACTTACCACTGCTTCTCTATATTTTCTTGGATTTGTCATTTTTTCAGCATTTTGTGTATATTCAAGTTTAGATTCACATGAAGTCTCTCTGACCCGACAATCTCCCATTTCAAATCTTTTCAGTATTTTGTTCACATATCTCGTCTGGGACCTGACAACTTGACCTTCTGTTTGTTTGAAGTCAGTTCCTAGAAAATGTCTGTGTCTTCCCATATCCTTCATTTTGAACTTTTCAGTTAGCATGGTTCTAACACTTGATAACATACTTTCATTGCTAGCTGCTATGATGAGATCATCAACCCATATGATCAGGATTACCTTTTCATCATGTTTTTCTTTTGAATACACACAATTATCAGCAGGGTTCTGTGTAAAACCATCTCTTATCAAACATGCATGTAGTATACCATTCCATTTTCTACTAGACTGCTTGAGACCATAAAGAGATTTGTGCAGTTTACACAGTAGTGTTTCACCTGTGTCTGACCATGTCTCGTAACTCTCCGGTTGCTCAATGTAAAGTTCAAAATCAATAAGTGCATGTAAATATGCCGTCTTAACGTCCATCTGATTCAGTAGCAGATTATCCTGTGCTGCCTTCTGCATAATGACCCTCACACTGGTCATATCGGCAGTAGGTGACAATGTCTGTTCGTAGTCAGTTGCTTGTTTTTGACTGTAGCCCTTGGCTATGTATCTAGCCTTGTTTTTTCATCTCCATCAGTGTCATTTTTGAGTGCAAACACCCACTTACCCCCCTCTGCACGTTTGCCTGGGGGAAGATGGGTAAGGCTGAATGTTTCATTCTCCTCCAGTGATTGCATCTCCTCATTCATAGCATTAATCCACCAATGGGAGTTGGATGATGCGATAGCTTCCTTGTAGGTCTGAGGAATGTCAAATACTGCTCTGTAACAACAGTCAATACAAGTTTGTAATTTGTCTACCTCCTCCTCCGTTTCAAACTCCTGTAGGTAAGTTGGTTTCTTTCTCATCCTCTGTGGGTTCCGCCTTGTGCTCTCAGCGCCGTCTCCTTGCTGAGGCGTTTCAGTCTGTTTAGGAGAAATCTCAGAGACATCACTTGATGCATTTTCCTTGCTTTCAACAACAACCTTTTCTCCAATTTCATAACTCGCTGGCTGTGTCTCTCATTCACAGTACTCAATGTGTGCTTCAGATGTTTGAGTCTCTTTTTCATTTGCTGTTTTGGTTGTGAACTTCACTAACCTGTGTTTTCGGACTTTTTCTCTGTCTGGATAGTACACAAGATAAACTGGGTTGTTCTTATCGTAGCCAATAAAAACACCTTGCTCACACCTGGAATCTAACTTCCCTTTGTCTTGTTTGTAGGCTAAACAGAAAGACCCGAACTTGTGTAGCTTGGAAACATCCGGTTACAGGCCTGTAAACATCTCATAAGGTGTTTTTCCTATGCACCTACTGTAACACCTGTTTCTCACATAAGCGGCTGTTTGTTCAGCATAGTTCCACAGTTTATCTGGTAGTTTATCTGCAGACTTTTCATGCCTTATCCTATTCTTGGTTAACAGTTCTTGAAAATCTTTAGTCGTGAATTCTGTGTCGTTATCTGAACGGATGTATTTCACTTTGCCATAAGGTGCGATGTCTGCCAAAAATCTTTCTGTGCTTTAACTGCATCACTTTTGGCCTTAAGAAAGTATACAAACATGGTCCCTGTGTAGTCATCTGTGAAAGATTGTGTATATCTGTGCCCCTCTATGCTTGAGGTTCTCATGGGGCCTGCTAAATTAGTGTGTATTAGCTGTAGGTGTTTTGTGACTTTTCTGTCTGGTTCCCTATTTCTACTCTGTGTGAACTTTCCATTTGTGCACACTTCACATATCTGATTTGGCCCTACCACACCCCTTTATCACTATGCCTTTTACAACACCTTGTAGCTTTTGTACATCTTCGTAATTGCAATGACCCATGATCTCATGCCAGGTTTGTAAGTCGTGGGACGCTTTATACTTATCGACATTTTGCTCCACAGTTGGTAGATAATACAAATTACTACTTTCATGGATGTCAAACCTGCTTCCATATTTTGTGATCATGTGACTGTTCTCTTTCTTGAAGATGACCGTTGCTCCTCCGTTCGTTGCTCTCGCCACGGAGAAGATGTCTTGGGGGTATGAAGGCATGTAGAGGGCTTGACAAAGCTGCGCTCTGTGCTGTTGTCTGGTACTGTCCATGTGATGAATCACCGCTGTCTCTCTGCGTTGAGCGATCCCATTGCACTTAGTCCCATCTGCCAGCTCAACTGAATGGGTCACTACCTGGAAGGTGTCATCGAAGCTAACAAACTTGTTCACGTCATTCACGATGTGAGAGGTCAATCCTCCATCCACCATTATGCCTTTCATTTTTATGTTATCTGCTGGTCTCTCAGTCTTTGTATGTTTTGCCATGAATAGATGATCATCACCTCCTTCTTGCTCTTCTTCGGGAGTTTTTCTGGCTCCATCTTGGTCCCCCTTTTTCCTGCACAGGGATTCTTTATGCGTGTTACTTCGACAGTGGCTGCACCATACTTTTCGAGTACACTGTGTTGCTTTGTGCCATTTTATTCCAACCTGGTAGCATCTCACAGTGACAAATTCTTGTCTTTTGTTATTAAAAGTTGGATTCACATTATGTTTGCTGTGCTTTATGTGTGTTTTCATTACATTGTCCGTTGTTTCAGCTGTTTTCATTTTTTTCAGCTTCTTCATAGACTCTTAGTCTCCTTTTAAAGTCTGTGAATGTAACAGTGTCTTCATTCTGTGTTACATGAACAGCTAGGGGCTTGAATGTGTCCGGTAGGCCACCTAGTACCATGGCTATGATAAGCCCGTCACTCATGGTTTCTCCTGCATCTCTCAAAGCAGTAATGAGATTTTCTGCTCTTATATTATAGTCTGTAACACTCTCGCCATCTGTCATTCATAGCCTGGTCAAAGATATGTGTAGACTTATTATTCTTGGCTTAATTCTTCCAGAATAATGTTCTTTCAGTATCTTTAGGGCTTTTCTGCCATTATCAACAGCCTCATGTCCGATTAGTGATAAGCTTTTGTCATATATCAGTTTTATCAGTTCTGAATAGCAGTCGGCATTCTTCCGGCTGTCTTGAGTAAGCTGGTCCTCTGAAGCCCCTGTGGCGGGCTTATGTAAAATAGTCTCTTTTAGCTTTAAAATGTGCAAATGACCCAGAAGTCTAGTTTCCCAAAGGTCATATTTATCTTCTGTCCCATCAAAAATAAGTTGCAGTGATACAATTCCTACCGCCCCTTTCCCCGCCATCTCTGCGTGTGGAAAGTCTTCGTCCGTTAGCTTTAGCACTTAGCTCTGGCGGTCACGTTATGCTTTGGGAAAATCTCCTGCTGTTTACTTATCTTCACGTCGGTTCTAGTTCTCTTTAGAAGTTCCGTGTTATACTTCGCAATAAACTTCTCCTTTGGCTGTGCCTAAAGCTGCCTTGGCCCATAACCTGTTAAGGATACTCTGTACACGCTGCGGCAGGTTCCATAATTGCTTTTTATTAGCCTACCACAAAACAGGTTATCACAACTTTTCCGGAGTCACTACAACAATTTCCTTCCGGGGGAAACTTCCTTCAAAATAAAAGTACTGCCTATGAACACATGAGTAAAGGCGCTTTCTTTAACATTGCTTAACACACTGAAATAGTAAAGCGTCATTACAAAATAAAAGCGTCACTAAATAAAATAAAACTCCATTATGAAATAAATAAGTAAATAAAATCCTTCATTGAGAAATAAATAAATAATTAAATAAAGGCATATTGTGGAGAATTAAAATAAATAAAATTATTAAAAAATACTTTAAATATGAATTTCATTTTATTTCGTGGGGATATTAATTTATTTCATGTAATTTTGAATGAAATGGCTTTCCATAAGTCAATGGCATTATTTGTTCCAGCTAAATCAATAATATCTTTATTTGTGACGACTTGCAATGGGCTTGACTACCTCAAAAGCCTTTCAGGGCCAGAAGCCTCGGGCTCAAGGGTTTATGTTGTATACAGTCTTGTGAAAAGGTATTTCTCGATTACAATCTAGAATAGCCTTTGTAGGTATAAATATAGTAAAATAGAAATATAGTAATAAATATAGTAGTTTAGAAACCATTTTTAATTGGTGTGTATGTGCATGTCATTATCTTTCTATGTTAAAAATCTCTTCCTACTCATAAGGGTGGAGCACTAAAACATGCTTTAGCCCAGGAGCTATAAGCTTTTCACCAGCCATACCAATCATTAGTAGTGTTATTCTCATATTTACTGGACATCTAAAGACAAACTAAATCCCTATTTTTTTCTACATGAGTTGTGCAACACAGCAACACACACACAGACATAATCCTACCACCACATTAACTCTTGACAGTGGTGCTGCGCAGTCATTTGAACAGCACAGCCTGGATCATGTATTGTAAATGGCAACAGTAAAATATGTGCTTGGTGTCATTTTACACCACAGCAGCCTTGCAGCTCAGTGACTACCACTGGAAGTAGCTGCTACACCATAGGGACCTGTAAAAGCCTTTTTATTCTGCCACTTTATTGGGAATAGGAAAGCAATAAGGTTCACAAGAAAAATATGGCACACTTGGTTGTAGATCAGCACCTACACAAGTTACAGTCAATGGCAATGGGACCTTCGCAGTTGCAAACTGCAGCACAACTTGTATACATATGATATCGATTGCTGGTGACTTAAATGTAATACTAGTGTGATGTATTGGGTGGAACCTGTGGCAAAGTATTTGTTATGTGTTGATATAACAAAAAATATGTTTCACAAATATCTACGTATGCCTACCCAGTGCATTTAGCCATATTTCAGTTTTTGTTACTAATAAGACATAAATAAGGTCCCTCTCATTTTACCTATTAATAAATCCCCTCCTTTTTTATCTCCGAAAAAACCCCAATGTGTGTACACCTGTAATAATGAAATAAATGTATTCATACCTAAACCACTAAAAAACACATAGTTAGATTTTATTCTAAAAAATCAAAAACCTCTTAAGTGTTCTGAAGTATTAGAAAGTACATTTTATTAGCAACATTGCCATAAAGCCCTGGTCAGAAGTTTAAATACATGCATGACTTTACAGTTTTTTAGGGGCTTTTAATAATTCATTTAAACATTCATTTTCATGTGTTGTATGATTGTATAACAAACATCTCTTGTGAATGTTGCTACAACAACACTTCCCACTATAGGAGATCATTGGTGGCCACAGGTAAACCATCTATACTGAGTAATTAATGAAATGCAGACAATGAGAATCTGCTATGTATAAATTATGCTTGGGATTAATAAAGCATCAAGACTCATTAAGGTCTTCATTTTTTTTATTTAACTATTTTTTGGGTCTTTGTTACATTTTCTGGTTTGATTTTTCTTTGGAAGTGAAGTTCATCAAAGCTAAGCCAGCAGCCCAAAATTCAGGCTTATAATCATTACATAGATCACAATAAAGTGTTTTTTCCTATTGCGTGTTTGCCTGTAAACAACAGCATCAACGAAAGAAAAGCAATACTGAGAGGAAGAGAAAAGACACAGAAAAAAGCTTTAAGGATGGATCACCCCATCTTGCATGATTTGCAGCACTTATTTAAAGAACAAGCCTTGTTCTGTATTTTAGACAGAACAAATTCTCTTTTGTGGGACTATTCCTAATTGCTGTCAAGCTGAATAATTGGGTATTGTTACATGGAACTGAGGCAGAAGCTCCAACATTTTAGCTAAACCATGTAGACCAGGTTACAAAGGTACATGTATTGTAAATAACTTCTGTTTATCAATTACATCTGGAGCAAATTGTTTAAACGACAGCCGTAAGATAAGCATGGGTCTAACACGATGAGCCAGATACAGGCCTGGAAAGGATTCTGTGATCCCGTGAAGGCTGAGGTAGCAGACGAATCTATGGGCCAGGTCAGGACACAGAAACTGAGTCAATGTCCAGATGATCAGAAGCTAGTGAGGTATTCAACGTGAGCAAGACTAGACAGGGAATCCGTGGCATTAAAACCTTAGTCATGAAAATGAAGAGAGGAAGGGAAATACTGGATATTTACTCAACAGAAAGCCATAGAGTTCTATTTAACTGCAGCTTAACAGGTGCAAGAAATGACAGGAAATATAGCTGCTTGCTGGCAGTGCGCAGGTAAGCGGAGAAGCTTGCTTTTAGCAGGAGAGCAAAGTATAGGAGGGACACAGGATAGGACAGGAAAGGCCAAAAGCAAAATAAGTATGACATTGCTTCCATTTCTGTCTTTCCATAAATGACAAGTTGGTTTTTCATTACGAAATGCTAAGAAAATGCAGTAAATAATTAGACATACATCAATGCTGTTTGTAAAATCTGCTATATGAAGTCTGATTTTGTTTAAATAAAATCCAAAGCTTGGTGTACCTTCTTTTGAAGTAGTAATTATATAAAACTAAAGGCAATTTTAGATCAGCTTTTATTTACAACAAAGGGAGACGGTGTCCTCAGAGGCTTCATAAAATGATCAGCTGCTGAGGATTTAAACAAAATGTTTTAACATTTCTTTGAGAATAGTTAGTTACAGCTCAAGAGCTCTTTAGGGACTAGCCCAGAGAGATTCCGTTCTGTGTGCTGCAGCTTACTGTGAGTTTTGTTGTAAGTCTGCATGATATGTGGTGCAACCTATCTGTGCAAAATCTCAAAGAGCAGCTGCTAGACAGACTTGAGTAGCATACATTGAGCTGAAATGCCAGAGTCCTACAGGTGATCCTCTTCACAGAGAGAGACTTCTGGCAAGGGAACAGTTGCTGCAGGCATTGAGACCATGTCTGTAACTGTTTGGCATATAACGCCTAAATTAAGTGATTAAGTTGTTATATATTTTGTTATATCATTATTTTAGCCATGATGTCGCTTTATATTTTTGCATAATCTTTTCCTATATCTTTACAACTGCCAATTAGTTCTACGGAAAAAACATCCCTAGAGAATGGTGGTGCCACCATCAACGGTTTTTAGATTGTACCGTTCTAAAGAAAACCTGCTTTCCTCAAAACATGTTGCTTGGGATTCAAAAGAGCTCAACCGTTGTCTCGTCAGACCACATAATTAGTTTTTTTGTGGTCAGAGTCCTTCATGACTCTTTTGTCAAGAATGGCTTCCAAGTGCCTTCTAATAAAGAGTGGCTTCCATCTAGTCACTGTATAGTAGATTGTTTCAGAGATGGTTGTCCTTCTGGATGCTTCTACTCTCTACAAAAAGGAATGCTAAAGCTTTGACAAAGTTACCATCAGACTGTTGCTCATCTCTCTGACTCCGGCACTTCTACCCCATTTGCCCAGTTTAGTTGGCCGTTCATGGTAGTTCTAAACATTGTCCATTTTTGAATGATGGACGCCATTGTGCTCATTGGGGCTTTTAAAGAGACAGACTGGTGAGCGGAGGAAGAAAATGGGTAAATGCAGAGAAATTCTAAAGGTTTGTTGCTGTGAAGAAAGGATTTTAGGTGGCAAGGCTCCACCCATAAATCTGCACCAGGGAGGGAATGACGAGTCCAATTTGTACTTTACTGGACTGTGATCAGATGGTTCTTATTGAAAAAGAGAAACAGGAAGTAAAAGGAAAAAGAAAAATGAAACAACACAAGGAAACTGGGGCCTGGTTACCACTTGCCATGAGGTAATGATCTGACCTCTGTCTGAGGAAGCCAGCTCCTCTGTAAGCACCTCCTAATTAACAAAAACCATCTGCAGGTGCGGGAGCTCCATCTCCACTAGAATTGAAAGTGTTAAAAATATATCTCAACTTTAAAGTCTTGTTATTTTTGGATATAAATTAAGTTAAACAGTTTTACAGGGTTAAAACCAACTGGAAATATATATAGATAAAAGTTCACATAACTGTACATAGAAATAAAATAAAACAGGTGTTTTTTGGGGTGCACAGTAAAATAGAAAGAACCCAGAGGCTATATCAAGTTTTAAATACTAATAAAGCAATACATGTGTAAGTGTGCATAATATTTAAATCAGTTTTTGATCAGAATTAACATAATAGAAAAGACAAAAGAGAGAGCCAGCTGACCAAGTGGGAATGCGGGGAACATGGTGATGGTCTGATATAAGAGTTTGAAGAAGATCCACAAATGATGGACTGCAAGTGGAGTCAGTTCTTAAAGGTTCACCACACAGAGACATGTAGCAGCGCATGTGCTTTAACTGTTACATCCCTTACATTTAGTCATTTATGAACAAATCGAAGCAAATCGAAGCTATGACTTAAGCTAAGGAGAAACAAATGGACTGGTGTTCAGTTGTTCGAACTTTCAGATGAAAGTAAATGTTGCATATAATTTAGAAATCCATAAGTGACACAGACTGATTACTTCACTGTCAGTAGCAGGGTTGGATTAATTGATGCAAGTCTTTGAATAGCCCTATTAGCAATTTCTCTAAATCCAGATGGCTATACAGGTGGGATGACTGCTGGCAGTTTTCTTCAGGGAAAAAAACACTGTTCAAGACACACATATCAAAGAAAGCCTATATTTTGGCTTATATGTGATATAAGACACAATGTTTTGATGGTAGTTAAGAGGAATGGTGTCATCTGCCAGCTAGCATCCAGGCTCTTCATAACAGGCTTCCTTTAGCCAGTCAGCCTGTTATGAAGAGCCTGGATGCTAGCTGGTTGACAGAGATAGGTGACCGAGGTGTCAAATTAACTTCATAAAGCAGTTGTCGGGGTGTGTACAATTTGATGCACTTCTTTGAAGTGTTTTAATTCCAAACCTAAACAAAAAAATATCTATTTAAAGGAAAAATATGTATAAAAGAGAAAATCAGTTTGGGATACTGTATTTGAAAGGACAAACAAACTATTTATTTATTTCACTGTTTACTCAAAATGATTATAACCCATTGGCATCTACAATCTGCAGTCTGCAGTTTTCTTAGTAGTGTCAAGTTTAAAGTTTGATAATCTAAAACTCTTGAAACTAATATCTACAGGAGAAAATGTATATATATTTTGGAACAACGTAAAGTACTTTTAGTGACAAAACATAGTCTTTAGTGTATCTTTTTTTGATCAACAAAAACAACATTAAAACGGTACATCTGTGTCAGAGCCTGGTGCATCCCAGCTAAAAAGTTCATCGTAAAGTATCCATAAATTGTACTCAAGTAGTTGTCTGTATGCATAACAATATTACTCAACAAAAGTAAAAATATTGTTCGTTTAAACTACTCTTAAATGTACATTTTTTCCCAAAAAGTCACTCAAGTAACGATAACTTTTCTACCCACCTCTGCATAGGTGCCGTTGCTTGTGCTATTTTTATTGCCTGTTACAGCAGAGAACAGGCCCCCAAGAGGGTGACTAGGTTTAATCTTTTTAAGCAGTTACATAATAGCCCCCAGTTCCTGTTTTAATCAGCAAATAGATGACTGTGCCCAGGGACGAATAATCACATCTATAACTTCTAATCTAATATCAAGTGGATTAGAGAGGGGCTGTGAGGGAGAGGAGTTGCACAGGTGGTACACATAGACGTGAGTGATTATAGCATGTGTCTATATTTGTGTTTTCGGATAGAGAAAAATGAGATTTAGAGATTGCTTCTGCTTGCCCTTGTACTTGCTAGCCGTGACACGCCAAGTGTCAACATCTATGGCATTGTACCTTTGACATCACGTTTGATTGTAGATTTTCAGCAGGTGCTTCTTGGCCTTCTTGCTGCGAGGCAACAGTTCTATCAACAGCGTCACTGTGCAGCCGACAATGGACATGTTTGGCGAATTATTTCTGATGCCCTATTTGTTGATAATATGAGATTTCAATTTATTGGTTACTATATTAATTAATTAATATTTATAATTATTAATAAATCTATAAACCAAACATGGTTGTATTCCTGTTACACTAATTTTCTGGAGCTGCAGTCTGAGGCTGCAGAGCTAGTGCTCCAGTGCTCATATAAGATAATAATACAAACTATGACAATTAATTACAATGAATTTGAGCCAAAATTGATGCAAAAAGTTTTTTGATAACTCATGTCTCTCTTGATATCAATAAGACACCCTGTTGCTTGGTTATATCCTTCAGGTGCTTTGTGGGTTATTTGTTGTGTTTGGTTATTTTGGCATGTCTTTTTTACAGTTTCACAGCTGAAAGAATACAGCATTTTGTAAAAGTAATCAAATGTACAGTAGTTTACAAGGTCACACATAGGTATACAATTACATTGGAGAAAGAGATTGTGCTACCTCTCTTTCTAGAAATATCCCCAGAGAAATATTTTTTTCTTTGCAAAGGGCCCTTCAATTTATGTATCAATGTGCGGTGCAGAGAATTTCAGTCCAGTGATTTCAATCTTCCTGCTTGGTAATACTCCATGGCTTTTAAGATATCAGCTGCAAACAGTTTCACATTAACTTCTAAGAAGGATAATATTATGATTGGTGGGAGTTCAAGTGAAAACAATAAACCACTGGGGGCCATAACAGATGCAGATGTACACCATAAGGCAGGGACAGATAATGCATAATTCCCTTCCTTTTTTTAGGTATTGGTGTTGTAGCAATCAGGCCAAGTGCTTTTTGATTAGCTCATTATTAATTCATGCACACTCTCAGAACCTCAAATCTGACTTAATTACAATGGCACTTCCAGCAGTGACCAATATTGATGTGATTAATGAATTAGTAGTTTGCTGCTGCAGCATCCTCTTTATGACAGAAAAGGACAGGTGGGGGGGATTAATAATTTCAGAATATTAATGAAAAAGCTGAGTGAGCTGATAAGAGACAAGAAAGAGGGAAAGGAAGCCTGAGACTATTTGCTTATTGTTCAAAGTATGCAGTGCTTTAACACAATACAAGATGGGAAAATAGTGCATTTTGTTAGGCTAAAAGCAACTCCAACATGCACAATGAAATAATGAACAAGTAAAGTTGCAGAATTTTTTAAATTACTAACTAAAAAATATTTTTATTACTTAGCAGGAAGTTTGTAGTATTTTTTGTCTGCACATCTTAGTCTACCTGGTTTTAACTATATTCAAGAACATACTGTCAGAGTAATATTTGTCGAAATACATATATTTTCTAAGATGTATTGTATACTTACTAGACAAGCCTTGAAACAGTTTTAAGACATCTGTTTTATGAATTTAATTGCATACATTGCCCAGATAGGATTTTTATCTATTCTTCAATACACAATGTCTTCAAATTTCAAAGGTTCTCAGGGTATCTTTCACAGATCCTGAAACCTATTACTTTACTCTTAGATTCCCTTCAAGAAAGTAATGTTTAATATCAGTACTATATGGAGAAAAGAAGCAATGTTCCCTTCACTATGCATCACTGTTTGTCACGAAGCGGTGTAATGTTGTGGACCCAAATGCAGATGATGGAGATGGCATTGGATGGGATGGGGATTTATTGCAGGTTTGGATGATGAACTTAGGAACCAGAAACAGAATAGAATAGCATAAAATAGAATACTTTTTATTGTTATTGTACGCACTGTACAATGAGATTGGAGGACCACTCCTTACAGTGCTGTGCAAAAAAAAAATTAAAAAAAAATCTAAAAAATCTATACAGAAATAAACTGAAATAAACAATATGTATGATCTGCACAAAAATATGAAGTATATACAGAAAATAACACTATCTAAATAATTAGACAGTGGTACTGATATTTCACTTGTAAATAAGTATAATATAAATATAAAGTATTGCAAAGGTATTGATTGGTATAATGGCATTTTAAATTCACAGGGATGAGGGTATTGCACAGTTAGATCCAGTTGAGTTCAGGGTGGTGACTGCTTTGGCAAATAAGCTGTTTTTGAGTCTATTTGTCCTGGCCTTTATGCACCTGTAGCGCCTGGCAGAGGGCAGCAGGTCAAACAGATCAAAGCCAGGGTGTGAGCTGTCCTTGATGATGTTTCTCGCTCTGCTGATCCAGCGGGAGATGTAGATGTCCATCAGGGTGGGGAGGGGGCAGCCGATGATTCTTTGTGCCGCTTTGACTACCCTCTGAAGCCTCACCCTGTCTGCCTCAGTGCAGCTGCCATACCATACTGTGGTGCAGTATGTCAGCCGGTTGTCGATGGATGAGAGGTAGAAGGTCAGCAGCAGGTTAGTGTCCAGGTTGTTGTTCCTGAGGACTCTCAGAAAGTAAAGTCACTGCTGAGTTCTTTTGATAACAGCTGTGACGTTTTCCGAACAAGAGAGATCAGCAGAGATAAGAACACCAAGGTACCTGAAAGTGTGGACCCTCTCCACATGCTTGCCGTTGATATGGAGAGGAGCTGGATAGGTCCTGTTTTTCCTGAAGTCGAAAATAATCTCCTTTGTTTTTCTGGTGTTCAGTGTGAGGTTGTTCTGTGAACACCAGGCTGTCAACTTCAGGACCTCCTCTCTGTAGGTTACCTCATCTGTGCCTGAGATGAGTCCAACCACATTGGAGTCGTCAGCAAACTTGACGATGAGTTTGTTGTCGTGGGCCGGGCTGCAGTCGTGGGTGTACAGGCAGTACTGGAGGGGGTTCAGCACACAGCCCTGTAGGGAGCCAATGTTCAATGTGCGGGTGGAGGAGTCTCACAGTCTGGGGACGGTTGGTTAGGAAGTCCTTTATGCAGGAACATGTGAGAGGGGGAGGCCCAGGGTGTGCAGTTTGGAAATTAGTATGTCTGGAATGTTTGTGTTAAACGCTAAGCTGTAATCCACAAAAAGCATATGTGCGTAACTCTGCTGTTGCTCAAGGTTGAGTGGAGAGCTACTTCAATGGCTTCTTCCGTGGATCTGTTTGCCTAGTAAGCACTGCTGTGTTGGAGTGGAGGACCAGCCTCTTAAAGCACTTCATGATTACCGGTGGGATGTGAGTGGAGTGGAGAACCAGGTATATAAGTTGGGAGGATGAGTAGCGGAACAAAGGAAGTAATTACACAGCAGAGGGATTACAGGTGTGCATAGTTAAGAGAGAAGCAGACTGAGGAAGAGAGAGAGCGTCAACAGGAAAAAGGAGGAGATTAGAAACAACAAGAGAAAGAAATAGAATACCAATACCACTACCACTACTACTACTACTACTACTACTACTACTACTAATAATAATAATAGAGACAAATAAAGACAAAATGATAAACTACAGATAAAAAGGAGAAAATACCTACAAATGATAGAAACAATAACTACAGAAACATTAACAACGTACAAACAACACAGACCATGACACTGTTGATTTGCAGTGACACTGCAGTGACACTGCCTTCCGCATCCAACCTCTAAAAGAATTAAACCACTTCTGTTTGTTATTTTGTATGGTCCGCCAGGTCCTTTCTCTGAATTTATAGATCAGATCTCAGATTTTTTATCTGAAATAGTGTTAAACACTGATAAAATCATTATAGTGGGAGATTTTAACATTCATGTTGACACCAAAAATGACTAAAGTCTAAATGTAGCCTTTACTGCCATTTTAGACTCAATTGGCTTCACTCAAAAAATCCAAACACCTACTCACTCTCTGGGTCACACTTTAGACCTTGTGCTGACTTATGGCATTGAGTGTGAAAAAGTTATAGTGCTGCCTCATAACCCTCTCCTTTCTGACCATTTTTTGATAACTTTTGAATTCTTTTTCACTGAGTACTTAAAATCTGAAAGAAAATGTCTTTATAGTAGGTGTCTATCGGACAATGCTGTTACAGCCTTCAAAGAATCCATTCCACCTCAAATTTCTTCAGTATTTCAGAGAAACGCAGTGGAGGGCAAAAAAATTATTTCATGCCCTACACAGATTGATGCTGTTGTTCATAGTATTACGTCCTCGTTGCATACAACATTAGACAACGTAGCCCCCAATAAAAAGGGAAGTGATTACTCATAGGAAGTTGGCCCCCTGGTTTAATTCAGAACTTCATACCTTGAAGGGAAAAACCAGGAAATTGGAGAAGAAATGCCGGTTTATCGCTTTTAGAGGAGTCCTACATATCCTGGAAAAACAGCGTGCTTCTGAATCTAAATGACAAATCTTCTCCGCATTGAAAGTTTACTTGTGGAGTACCACAGGGTTCTGTACTTGGCCCAATTTTATTTAGTATGTACATGCTCCCTATTGGTAAAATCATCAGACAGCATGGTGTTAATTTCCACTGTAATGCTGATGATACCCAACTGTACAGTAGTTATCTATAAATCCTGATGAATCCAGTCAGTTTGGTAGATTACAGGCATGTCTAGATGACATAAAAATGTGGATGACTTTAAACTTTCTGCTCTTGAACTCTGAAAAGACAGAAGTTGTTATCTTTGGACCAGAACCTCTAAAAAAGAAATTGCTCAGTCAGCCACTTGACCTTTTGATCAGGAAATGTCTTTCAAGTCTCATATAAAACAGGTCTGTAAGATTTCCTTCTTTCATCTTAGGAAAATAGCAAAAATTAGAAATATTCTCTCTAGGGCAGATGTTGAAAAACTAGTCCATGCATTTGTTACTTCAAGGCTGGACTATTGTAACTCTTTATTAGCAGGAAGTTCACAAAATGTTATTAAAAGTCTACAGTTGGTCCAAAATGCTGCAGCAAGAGTTCTGATGAAACTTAAAAAGAGAGATCATATCTCCCCAATTTTAGCTTCCCCTCATTGGCTCCCTGTCAAACTTAGAATAGATTTTAAGATTCTTCTTTTGACATATAAAGCCCTCACTAATAAAGCTCCATCGTATATCAGAGATCTGATTACTCCTTATGTCCCTAACAGAGCACTTTGCTCTCAGACTGCAGGTTTACTGGTGGTTCCTAGAATCTCTAAAAGCACAATGGGAGGCAGATCTTTCAGT
>JAVLVB010000003.1:1877703-1890664 GCA_032876305.1 Orestias chungarensis
AGAGCAACCAGAGTCAAGAGGGGTTCAGCTCAGCTAAAATAGCGAGCCTTTTAAACTTCAGAGAAACAATTTTTTTTTTTAGATTTGCTCTTTTTCTTCTCGTTGAGACAGAAGCTATTGCATGACAGTTTATTAAAAACATGTCGATTTTAAATGTTTTAATGTTCCTTCTTAATATATACTAAATGTTTTTTTTAATTGCTATGTAATGTCATAAATAATAAAAGAAAGAGTAACCTGTACAGCCTTTGACTCTTGGGTCTTATTAAAGCACCAAATTTTTGGATTAGGCTGTGATTGAGATACATTGAAATTTCAGGTTAATAGAATCAGTTCAAGAATCAGTTTATTTATATAGCGCCAATTTACAACAGATGTTGTCTCAAGGTACTTTACAAGAAAATCTATTAAAATCATAGATACATCATAAACAAATCAGTTTCAAAAAGTTTCCATTCAAGAAAACCCAGCAGATTGCATCAAGTCATTGACTTGCAGCATCCACTCCTCTGGAATCAGCAGACTGAACAAATTGTCTTGTGTTGTTGTTGACTACAGCAATCCCTCATTCTGTGCATCCATGTAGCGAGGAGAAGAAGATCTCCCCTTTAACAGGAAGAAACCTCCAGTAGAACCTGGCTCAGTACAAGCAGCCGCATGCTGCAACTAACTGGGGATCTAAAGAGACAGAAAGCTAAAACAGATGCAGAGGATACTGAAAAAAAAGAAATAGAAAAAATGCAGCAGTTGTAGAGTGTCGCTGGGAGCATATAAACCCATGTTCTCCTAAAAGCTGTCTTAGCTAACAGATCGCCAGACCAGGTGTGGCTACTATGGAGAGAAGACTAATAAAAAACGCAAAGGTTGACAAGATTGAAGTAAAAGTATCTAAAGAAGATTGGACAAAGGAAGAAAGTAGCACAGTGAGAAGTGGTCAGATTTTCCTCCAGCTGTCAGCCTATAGCCCCATAACTAACCCTCTAGAGTGAGACACGAAGAAGGTAGAGAAAAGGAGAACCATCTGTCTAGACTAAGTTCTTCCCAAAACCGGATTTGGCTGTCTTCCTTACCTCTTGCTAACTATGAGCATTATTAAACAGGAAAAGTTTTACGCCTAGCTTTGAAACTACACAACTAGATAGGTTATCTACATTGTAAGATAAAAAAAAAAAGATTAATTTTATTTATTTATTTTTGTACTCGTGGGGTTTAATGAAGATTAGATTAAAAGTAAAGAGTGGAGAGAGATTGAGAACAAATGGGTTTAAGTGGGCTTAAATTGGGGAATAAAACTCAGGAGAATTGTGTGGAGAACTACAGCTTATGGCTTGGTATATGCCTGCTTTAACAACCAAGCAATCCAGCACCCTTACCTTTAAATATCTATATTTAATATTAACATTTTTGGAGTATTAAAATATAATTTAGCCTGCAGAGGTTAACAAATTTGCCAAAGGACTGTTCAAGATACACTTCATTCAACTTCCAGATTTTAAAAATGTCTATCACAAATAAAAAACAAAATAAAACATTTATATAAAATTATGTTAGCTTGCTGGGAATGTTACTGTATCATTGTGGATTTCTCTTTTAAATTAGATAAATGGAAAGTTTCTTTTTTTCACTCATACCACCCAATTTCCTAGAACAAGTGGATAAAGGGTGCATTTTAACGTTGAATTTTCTATATTAGCAATTTTACCAAAAGTTAAAACTTCAAGCACCATCTGTCAGTCCAACAAATAAACTTGCAAAGACTGAACACATTCCATGTTAACAGCTCTGATGAATAAATAAAAAAGGACTACAGTATGAATTAATTTACCCATGAAGTTGAAATATAGCAAAAACAATCAATAAGATAAAAATAGGTCTTAGATAATAATAGGGTTAGAAAAATAATTATAAAGGAAAAGCTACAGAAAGATGTAGCAGCTCTGAAACAGAATTGCAGTGCTGCTGTATTTGTCAATCAGAGGAAATCATTTTAATGAAGCTGTAACCTTGAAACCTCTTTATTGAAAGGAAAAAAAAATATGTTAAGCTTACCATCCTAAAACCTTTTTGTAAAGATTGATTGGCTGAGCTGGTATACTTAGGGTACGACAACATTTTTCTATAGAACAACATGTCTTATTACAGTAATAATTTCATATATAAAAATAATTGAAAATTAAGATTTACAACATAGGCACAGTTGCTAAAAATGAAGCCTACAGAATTCACTTAAACAACTTATGACAGTTTCAGTCCAGAAGGTGAGGTATTCCAAGCAGACGGGGAAGTGCTGAATAAAACGTAGATCAAGGAAGAGAAACTGAAAAAAATTTATATTTTCACTTACTGCATGCACTTTTAGATAACAGGCAACCAAAGTCAAAATGTAAAAAAGTTATACAGTATGAACACAGAGCATTTTATGAATATGGCATTATTTTTTTCTTATACTTGGCTAAATAGAACACTAAAGAGTAAAAACACAGGCTGCTTCTTTTTTGAAATATTGAATACTTAATCCGTGAATTATTCTTATAGCTATTTATGTAGATTATTATATTTACCAGTTATCATATATTATTCAGCAATATTTACACAATGGTCTTTGCCTAGTTGCATCAATTTTAGCAAAAACTTACAACTTTCATATTTGCCTCTTAAAATTATAAGTTTTTAGAACTGATGGAGAAGGAAAAATTTGGTATCAAGAATTCTTCTATTCCATTTTCTAGGCAGACCTTTTCATAAAAGCTAAAAAATCATAAAGTAGGGGCCACCCAACCCTCTCACTAACCAGCCTATAAATAAATAATTAGCTACTCTAGTGAGTATGATATATTTAATTAACATAAATATATGTTCTTTGTATATATGTAAGCTATTAATTATGAATGATTGATATATGAGGTACAGTTGTGGTTGTAGTGCAGAAGTTGGTAGTTGTCTTATGTAAGCTTCTTGTTTTAAAAACAATAATATTTATAATATTTACTTCTAAAATGCAAAAAACCGCTTGTAATAACTTTTTGTCGGCTAATTAATATATAAAGACAAATGCATGATTTCTAAAGTACATAGCACTGTTTTGCTCCCCCCCCCCCCATAAACAATCTGCTGCTGTTTAATTATGAATATATTTCACTCAAAAAAACTATCAAAATCCACTGAAATACCAGGTCTGAATGTACGCATTTAGAGCAAGACACTTGTAATCTGATCGCCATGTTAATGCCAGGTCTGGACAAAAACCCTTTAATACAAGAGCCTGTTATATTGTATTTTTTTGTATAGAATTGGTTGGTGGCTTGTATAACTGTATAAATACAAATCTGCATTGAAGATCCAGTTATGAAATGCACATCTCTTACTGTAACTGTATTTTCTGAATAAGGCTTACCTTCTGCCTTGGGGAACAGAAAAATTCTAATCAAATATTCATATGCTACAAAATCCGTGTAAGACAAGATAAAGGTGTCCTAATTTTGGCATGTGACTCAGCTAAAGAACAACTTTTCACTGCACTAATCTAGCCAGCAGCAAATTTTAACCCTGGTTAGGTCAGGGCCACGCCTTGATGAAAAGTTCATCCTGCAGACCACATGCTGTCAGCTAGGCCACCTCAGGCATGGCTACATGTGGCTCCAGCTGTGGCTGCAGCTGGAGACAGCAAGAGACAAACACAAGAACGCCACTTCACAGCAATCATGAAAGTTGCTTGATTTGCACTTGTTTTTGTGCCCCTTGGGCTCGTATGTGTCAATGTCAGCCAGTTGTTTTTAAGCTCTTGCTTTCTGTCCTTTTTGCACAGTAAATTAATATTAACTGGGATTTATTACTCAGGTGTAGTACAGATCCTTATATTTACTACAAATTTTTTAAATAAAAAATGGAACAGATAATGAAACCTGTTTTTATACACTTAAAACTACAAATTTGGGTTTCTAACATCTCTGTAAGTGCAAGAAGGTACAAAATTACTTCTTGTTATCTGCCGCCTAGTTTTAGTATAGAGTATAGAGGTGATTAGACTACCTAAACTACATGATTTACCAGAATGAATTAATATATTTGGCAAAATAAAGTATGTAACCATGAAATGTTACAGTATCTTTCATCTCTAGCCTCGACTCACTGCTATGTCTCACAGCAGTGCAAGGTGTACCTTTTGTCACCAGACGTGATAGAATTAAAAATAAGTTTGTTTGTTTTTTTTCTGTTAGGGTTTCCGGTTGTTTGCATTTTATCTTGAGTTATATTCTTAATCAGATGTTGTCTGTGTTTTGGCTTCAGTCAATCGTCTTTGCCATTTTATTGTTTTGATGACAGCAGCCATATTTCTGTTTCAATGTAGTACAGGCTAGTCTTAGTTCTTTTTTAGATTGTGTTTAGTGTTTATTAGTGTTTATTCCTTGTGTTTAAGTTTTCTCAAGATAAATTGAGCTTTATTGAGATTTTTTTCTGATGTGTTTCCTCCTCCCCCTGTTCTCCTTCGCCCATTCTCAGTTTCTCCTTCAGCCCGCTTGTCTGGTTGCTCTCATATGCACCCTGTTACTATTCAACCAACTGCTGCTGTTTTTTAATAAAGCACCGTAGTACTTAGGACCCACAGTTTTTTCTCATCCTTGCGTAATCCTTTTGTTTTTCTTTATGTTCTCAATGCTACCTATACCTGTCTTCTTATGCCTTTAGTGTTCTTTTGTTTGTAGGTTTTTATATAAATTCCTTCATTAAACATTACTGCATAAACTTCCTTCGTCTAGCTTTCCTCCATTTGGTACCATCATAACTTTTTTTCATAGATGTTTTAGGCAGGTTAGGTCCAGCCTGGAAAAAATAGGCACAAATAAATAGGTTAAAGTTCAGTTAGCTCCAAGTGTTTGGCACAAAAGTAAAAATAAAAAAATAAAATATTGAGTATTTGAGAGCTATTATGCTTATAATTGATTTGTTTTTAAAATAATTTTTCGAAATAGCAGAGATGATGCAAACATACTCCTGAAATGTTAATTATTCTGTAAAAATAACACTACTATTACACTGTTATATTGTTATATTAACTTTACTTCTTTGGGTCCTCCTTATAATTTTGCATTATTAATTCATTTTACACCGGTACAGTTAGTGTCTGGAATACCAATGCTCTATTTAGTTAACCAATTTTCTGATGCTTCATCTTTTCTTGTTTCCATGGCAAAGCAAAGGCAGTTGTTCACAGGAAAGGTCTGCCTCCATGATTTGGGAAACCTGAATCTCAGACATTTTGTTCAGCAGTCTGTTTGTATACAAGTTAATATTTTAAGTTCATAGTTTCATGAAAGCATGTTTCAAATCAATCAAAATAAAAAAGTCTTTATTTTTCCCTAAAGGAAATTAAACGGTGTTGGAGTATCTCATTTAACTAAGGAGTAGTCCACTGTGGCAGGAAACATTTTCTGTAGCTGTCTTTTTTACAACGGAAGAAGCCTTTTATTGAAAGCCTCTGTTTTCCAATGACATCTCATGAAGAGAATTTTCAGGGTTGTCTATGATTTTATTGATTTTGGTCAAATGCTAAACTTGACCCAATTTTGTCAATCCTATTTTATTCAGAACTACAGGAAACGTTCATCTTGTTTACAAAAGAGTATAATCACATTAAAACTCAAAGAATGATTGTATTTCCTTTTCTGTGATGATCCTGACTGATCTAATACAAAACCTTGGCACGCTCATTAGTGCAAGAGAAACACAAGACATCAAACTGAAATGATGTTCTAAAATCAATCATGTTGGTGTTGAAGCAACAACTTCTTCCTGCTACTTTAAATCTCTCAGAAGTGTACAAAAACTCAATGTGATGTCAAATAAGAAAGTATTGCTGTGTATTGGAACCTGCAACCAGAAAATGTGTGTCCTATGGCACCATTTATAGAAGCATTCTATACTTTTGATAGTCAAGTCTGCAAAGAGAAATTCAACCTGATCAAAGGTAGTGGAACATAACATTTTGTCTGCCTTTAAAAAAACTTTTTCTGTGAAGTTGTATTTTTCTGTTCCTACTTATTCTGAATGTGTTTTGATAAATTGTGACGCATCACAGAAAAGGTAGGAAGAAGTCGTCATACCTGAAACTAAAAAAAATAAATGAAAGACCCTTTATTTATAAGAAGTTAGTGAGGTTATTTAGTTGTTTTTTTTATTCTACTGCTTGTAGAAAGCACCCAATGATCCAAATGTACATTTTAGAGGTTGTATAATTGAAAATTTGTATTTAAATTGTATGTTTTTACACAACTAAATGGGAGGAATTCACAAATGATCAGATCCTTATGTTATGAATGTTTCCGCTGAATAATAAGGCGGGAGTCTCAAAATACAAATGAGTAATTATTGTGTCTAGTTTCTCAACAAAGGAAACTTCTTAAAGTTGTTTTTACCAAAAAATACTTTTCCGCAAAATAATTAAATGTTGTGATGAAACACATTTTTTTCTGAAGGTCGCTAAACAATTTGCCTTACCAAAAAACCAGAAGCAAATCAGCCACCCCCCAGACAACCCATCAATGTCAAACCTTACTCTGCAAGGTCACCACCACAGCCAGAGCAAGCTGTGCAACTAAAAACCAGGCCATGAAACATCCTGCAGCAGCGCGAGCAGGGAAACCCAGACTTCCCTCTGTATATATAATGTATAATATTTTAGATATAACTTTTAGAATGTGGCCGAATAATTTTTAGTTAACTGTTTTTTTCCTTAGCTGCAGTTATTGTACTTAAGGGATTCAGCAGATTACTGAAGTAAATACCTAATAGCACTAATGTTTACTGAAGAAAACTCATTGTTGCTGATTTTTTTTCCCCAGCAACATTTAGAACACAGAAAGAGCCATGACTTAACAATGTTTACTGAATGGGTTTGAGCTTATCATTAGATCGTGTTGCCATCAACACAATGATAGTACACATTTTTCTATAAATACAGGAATTGCACCAGATTGGCCTAATGTCTACAATAAAGTCAATGAAGCATTAAATGGAGCTGTGGTTATCTCTCAAGTTGATTTCCTTATTTTTTTTCATCTGCAGAATTGTTGAAAAGCTCCAAAGCACAGGATGGTTGTTTCGTTTGCCGATTATAGAGTTCAGAAGGATACATGCAGCTTGCATTTTCACAGACAGAAGCTGAAATTTCAGACACCTCTTTGTGGCCAGAGGCTCTACAGCATTCTATTATCTTGAGAAGACCATAACATTTAGTAAATGCCAGATAAATAGTATACTACTTATTAATTGTTACCTAGGGTAAGATAAGATAAAACTCTGTTTTAATAATTTTAATTTTCATGAATTTATTGCATTGAGTTAAAATCTTTGTCGCTATTAAAGGTATAGGAGAGAAAACGTTCAATGGAAAATCCCATTGAAAATGACAGCCAATCAAAAACAACCGGTGGGGAAAAATAACTGGCTGTCAATGCGGAAATAAAATTTACGCGATGACGTATATCACTAATGTCCCCACCCACCCCACCCGTACAATGAGCGCTCATGTTTGAATTCGCGCCAGCGCAGATTGTTGTTTAGGAGGTAAAACGGGACGGACAAGACGCATCATTCACCATTGAAGAGAGGTTCTCCCCGTACTGCAGCGAAAATCGAAGGGGCTGTGGTCCCGCAGATGTAAATAGACTGCATGTGCTGAGGACATGTGCGCTCCCCATATCAGGGGGAGTTACTGGAGATGAGGTGGCGCATGCACATGTGTTGCGAAAATGAGAACGAGCTTAAGATCCTCTCCTACATCTTTAAAGATCTTTATAGGAACAGGCAAATGTGTAGACGCTGCTATATTGACAAACCATTAAAAATTAGAGGGCCTAAACTATTATTAGGTTTATTATTTATTTTCAACATATAACCAAAAGCCCTGGTTTAAAATCTTGACATTAAGTCTTTCCGCATGGAGTCTGCATGTTGTCAGTATGTTGTCAGTCTGCATATATGGGTTCTCTCCTGATACCCTGGCTTCCTCCCACAGTCCTCGAAGATGACCGGCTAACTAGTCTCTCCAAATTGCCCTGAGGTGTGTGTATTTTCATACATGATTGTTGGTCTTGGCAACCAATTCAGGGAAGCCTTTACCAAATACAATCATCAAAAAATGTAATCTTCAGTGTTTAAACATTCTTCCTCACAATATAAATGAAGATTTTTTTTTTTTTTTTTAAACTGATCAGAAATATAGCAAAATGTTAGCAAATAGTTCACTTCACTTCATAGCTAAAACCAATAAGCAATCTGAAATGCAAAATACAAGGCACCTCTAGCTGTCTTTCAAAAACACTGTTTATACATTCATCTCCTCAGCAATAGCTTTGAATTAAATTTCATTTCATTTTATAAAATAAATAAAATGCAGTAAAAGTGAAAGAAAAGGAAGAAGGTAGTGCATCTGGATAAAATGAATGTGTAAGACAGGTGGGTTTGTTTGTTTGTTTGATGGCATCCACATCATTAGAAAACTGATAGAAATCAACTATCTTTTATCAGCTTATCTCTTTCAGTTTCAAATGTTGTTTGCACTTATGAGAGTGCAAACAGCATCTCAGCCAGCAATAGCCTTCCTTGTATTTATGCACCGGATTTACATGCACATTTGTTTTCCCATAACATAGCCAGAAAATTGTATGAATTCTTTCATGTGTTTGTTCAAATAGATAAGGCTTTAAGCATTTGAGATATTTCTAATTCGGGCTTGATGCCCTTCCTGTGTGATCAAAGAATACAGGAGCTTCTTTCATTACCTTTGATGGAGGAAGACATTCAGATATTTTCCTCTGTCTCTCGCTTTCCCTCAATCTGCCTGTAGGGAGAGGAGAGTGCTGGTTATCAGTTGAGCACTGAGCTTCAGAGAGCCCTTTTAAGAAGGTGAAAGAGCAGCACTAACACAGACTTCAGAAATCATGATGGTAGGATTGCAGAATTGGTGATTAAAGTTATAACCCAATTTAACGTAAAATATATATTTTTTTTTTACACATAACTGGACTGTCTACAAAATATTGACTGTGGAAGGCTGCACAACTCCTTTGGAGAAATTCCTCCTAATGACTCTGGAGAAGTTGACTGATACTGAGTTTTGGATTCAGGCATTTGATTCAGTTTTTTGGACCAGAGAGAAATTTAAAAGTTGACACCGGCCCTCAAGGACTGGAGTTGCCCACCCCTGTTCTACCCCAACTAAGTGATGCTAAAAATCATGCTAAAGAGACTAAAAGGGAAGATTGAAGAAATTCTAGCAGAAGAACAAACGGGATTTAGACAAAAGAGAACAGCATGGCTGAGAAACTAAGAGGCTTCTATACGTCCATCTGTATTAAAAGACGCCCTGTCCCCTCTGTAACCTAAAATTTCCAGATGACATAGATATTATTTGAGGCAGTAGAGAAGAACCTGAAAACCTCACCATCAGACAAGGGCAGCCATCTAGACTCTTTAGAATGGAAGTTAGTGCTGAGAAGAGCAAGATCCTGGTAAACAGCACAGTGTACCTGTCGGCAACCAACATTATCATGAACTGGCAGGGGCTGGAAGAGGTGGACCACTTTAAAAACCCTGGGTCGATGATCATCAAGGATGGCAAGTAAGCAAGAGAATTCAAAGCCTCTACTGCATTGTCAGAGTACAGCACCATCTAAGACTCTACTGCTTTGTAGATTAATTGGATTAATGTGTTCAGCTCTTTACTTCAAAATGCCAAAACAGAGATGCATGTAAACATTTATTGTCATTTATTGAATGAGTTGTGGTGTGTATGTCCTGAAGGGGGTCCGGAGAGGAAACGGAAAGGCAGTGGCAGGGAAACGGCTGGGAGACCGGGCAGATTCTGGAGTAGAGACAGAGATGGTGAGCTGAGGCAGACGAGAGTGGTTATGGTGGAAGGTGGACTTTCTTGGGCTGAAGATGGGGGATGCCAGGAGGACTAAGAGGGCTTGGGATCCAGAGAACTGTCAGTGGTTTGGTTGTCCCAGAGGTTTACGGCAGAGAGGTGGTTATTGCTGGAGCGGGCAGATCGAGCTGAGCATGAGGAGCGGTGACCAAGACTGAGGAAGAGGATCGTAGGAAGGCAACTGGAGAAGGTGAGTGACAGTATAGCTGATCCTGAGAACAGATAAGATGAGGAGATGAGCACTGGAGAAAACACGGAAAAACACGAGGAAAAAACAATGTATAATTACGAAAAACTAGACAACTCTAGAGAATTAACTCATAACTTGGGAACAAGAAACTACAGAACACTAGAGAATTGGCTCTGAGGAACACAACGTTACCAGTAGGAATTTAACACTAAGGCGACAAGAAGTACATCCACCCCTCCTTATATACAGCACAGCTGATCAAGGTGATGCAGGGCACCTGCATCACCTTGCTCTGGCGACCTACAGTGGACAACCTAGAAAAACTCAAACCCTGACATTTATAGCTACCTCAATGACTAGACACATGGTATAATAACTCTAGCAGTAAGGCAACAGATGTAACCCACATTTTAAAACTAATTTCTCAACAAAGTTAGGAAAAATACTATAAAATATTTACATTTTGTGCACAGATTAAATTAGTTAAAATTTTGAATATGTATTTATATAAGGTTTTATTTTAATACTGTAAGTTATTTATGATGGATGTAAGTTAATTTGCACATTTTGCGTCTTTCAAAATAAATGTATCTTAAAATGTATTAATGAATTCTAGGAATGTAGGAAAGCAGGAGAGAGAAGTACATCCTATAATATGCATCGATATCAAGAACTTACTTTTTAATTAATGCAACACACTTACAATGAACCCGTGGGCTGTAATGCCTTGGAACACTAAAGCTGTGATGCAACTGTCAAGTGTTGCAGGCAATGTCATGGAATATCTTTTATGAGAAAAACACAAAATGGAAACGGATCAAAATTAACAACCGAACTCAGCAGGACAATATGTCGTCTTTGTTCTCAACACAGCAATACCTAAGGCAATACAGATTAAAATATTAATTTATTCTGTTGTGGCTGAAAGGGTAAGATACACTATGTGGTGTGCTGAGCAAAAGTGAGAGAGCTTGGGGATACCACATGTCCATTAAACTACAGATTGTGTCTGATAATTATGTTAAAATGCATATGGGAAAGGTTTGTTCCGCTGAGGTTTGAAGTGATCTTCAAGAAACACCATATTGTCCAGATTCACTATGAAATTGATTTGAGACAACATGATGTAAAGCAGACAAGTTGGTTGTTAGAAAATCAGGAAGCATCAATGTTTTCCACACACCCTCACAATGTTTTTTGTGCATGTAGCCTGCCAGCTAAGCAAAAGTGTGCTGCAATTGGAAACCTCTTACACTCCAGAAGGGAAAAGATCTTCATAATCCTTTCTTCATAGCCCCAATACGTTGTCTTCTACAACTAACGAGGTAATATGAGTGTTTTAAACTCTTTCATTTGTAAAATAACTTGCAACTTTAGATTAACTAATTATTTATCAGTTACCATTAAAAAGCTATAGAGGTTAACATCCTGAGATTCATTGGTACACATGTAAAAGATCAAGATACTTACATTTACATTTATCACTGATAGCTAAACATGTTCACGTTCATTGTTAATAAAGTAACTCAAAAAAATAAGTATGACCTGTGCTAAACCCTTAAAACCATGATTTGTTTTTGTCACCTTAATGAGACTAACATTACTTTTTAGCTTAAAATCTGACAATACATCTTGGAATTGTTTCATAATTTTAGCAAGTGATTCTAATTTCACACGACAAAGAAAAACTTTTTTCCATTTGTGGTACCAGGGAAAAAAAGAAGGCTTCTCTTTATCTTAGAAAAACTAAATTTTAAAGAAGCTATAGATCAATCTACAGACATCTATTAATCTAGATACATGTCTGTTAGTTCTAGAGATAACTGAATGACTACACCTTGTCATGTTGTAATAAAAGCAATTTCAAAATGTGTTAATTTATTTTGCCCCGTATTTTAGAGTTCAGGTTGTCAGTCAGTAAATTTGTGTTGCTTCTTTTCTTGGAGTAGTTAGTTTTAGGGGAGACTCTACATCCTTGGAAATCAAATTGATAAGTTTTATGACAAGTTACACGTTTAAAAAAACGTGAATTGTGAGTGCAAAATATTAGCCAGTGGGAAATTCATACATTTCAGAATTTACACATGTAAAGGTTGAATTGTGAAACCAAGTACTTTAAATTTAATACCTGCTCTGTGTTAAAAAAATTTGCATCTTTGTTTGAACTTTATTTTCATACACTACTCTGATGAATTTGTGAAACATGCAACCACACATTGACATCTGCATTTATAGCTGAAGGGACTGCTACCAAGGTGTCAATGTGGTGGATTATTGTGCTCACTACCACTAGCAGAAAGAGAAGCTGATAGGAGAGACTGTACTTTCAATTGGATGATACAGGCTTTTCTGAAGTGGTAGGTATTATCCCTGTGATTCAGTTTCAAAGTTTTACTTTTAACTAAAATAATTTTGTGATTTATGTGGTGAGTTAGATCATGTACTTGTCTTTTTTAAATAGTTGTTTTACCAGCCAAAATGAAATATGATTTTTTTTTGAATTATAGAATAAGGTCAACATTGGTTATTTTACTAGTTTTTAGGGAAATTTTAAAATCTAATTTAATTAAGTTAAGGTCTGTGTTGAAAATGAAGCTGGAATTCTGACGAAAATGCTGTAATGATAAATATTGGCCGTTATGGGAAACTGTCATGTCGGGTTTTTAGGTTTTCCGACCCACAAAGGCAGAGACACTCAGAAGGTACAGTTATGTTATTTATTGAAGGAGGGTGGTGACTCAGGCAGGGGTTGGGTCCAGCGGTGACTCGGAGAGGGCAGTCGTGTCGGGGAAGTGCGAGCGGCAGTGAGTGGCGGAAGTGAGCGGGAGTCTTGACGCAGGATACCG
>JAVLVB010000003.1:1899425-1941426 GCA_032876305.1 Orestias chungarensis
ATATATATATATATATATATATATATATATATATATATATATATATATATATATATATATATATATATATATATATATATATATATATATATGAGTTTCGAAGTTTTACTTGGTATGAAAAAATACCTAAAAGTAAATCAGGTTAGTTACCCTTTGTAAATGCAAGACATTTCACAGAACAAAAGCACAAACTACAAAAACAATTAAACAATTGCAATTATTGCTATATTTTAGTTTAGATCTAAAAGCATCAGGCCATTTAACATTGGTGATCTAGAGAAACCTGGTGGTGTAAATGATGTTCTAGAAAAGGTAGGGTCAGACCATTCAGAATTTTAATAATCAACCGCAATGTAAAAATATATGTTACTTGATCCAAGAGAGAAAGTTGTGAGTCTCATTTTTAAATCCATTTATTTAAGATTGGCATAGAAACTTTAGGCAACCGAAACAAATCAGATGAAAAAACAGAGTCTGGCAAAAGACCGTGTGGTTGTACATTCCCTGCCCATGTAGGCTAGCATGAAAAGCCCACGCACCTGAGGCTTTAATGTTAAGACTCTCCAAGTAACATGTCGGAGGGGGCACTTACACTGCCACTGTCTCATCATTTAGTGATGAATTCCGCTTATTGCCAGTGTGGTTTTCACAGCCAAACATTTCCTAATCTGTTCACCCCTAGTCGTCTGCCCTGGCGGCCCCCTCAGATAGCTTGGATGAGCGTACAGACAAGCAGCAAGTGAAGTCTGGGTACAGCAAAGCCTAATGTTTATTTAAAAAATATATATAAATAATGTTGCCAGTTTGACTTTTAAATACAACTGAAATTTTGAACATATTTTTCAAACATTTTGTTGCACACATAAGAAAATGTTTTTACAACATGCATAAATTGTGTGCCTCACTTAAAATAGAGATCATAAGGGCAATGAGAAATAGAGAGGATTCAACTATAAATATACAGGCAAAGATTAAAGAACTCAAAACAACTTTCGACAAATCATTTGGGTGCTTTGCAGGTTACCTGAGAAAATGTATAAACTAAATGCACAAGGCAAAGCGAAAAAGAAAAGGATAACAAATACACATCTGGACAATTGGTCAAATAAAAAATAAAAGGTGTAATAGGCTGTACGGGACAAACAAAACCCAATTTGTTTCAATCAAACTTCAGTAGTCATTGATTCAAATGTACTAAAAAAGCAAAGGAACTTGTTAAAATAGCGTGATGTCATCTCATTATCTCATGCTGGGGATTTAAGTATAGCAGTGATAAGGAGTAAGGCTTTCATATTTTAGTTTAACCAAATGTGTTTCAGCAGGGACGAGACAAAACAATCCTAAATTTAAAAGAAACATGTTTTCTTTCTACAGGTTGTCTAGTCAAAGGCTAATTTAGAAAACCAAAAAAAATTAAAAAATAAAATATAAAGAAACATCTCAAACAAGCAGTAGAAGTGGACTTCAACATTATTAGCAGAGCTGTACTTACATGTTTTGTCTTATGTGAACTTTGCTTTAATCCTTTTCTTTCTGTATATAATCTCAAGAAGTTATAAAGTGATAAAATTGTAATGATGGAAAGTTGGAAAGCTGTGTGGGGTATGTAATTTCCACGACAAAACTTGAAACAATAAATGGACACAGGAATTTGTAAAATTCTCTGAAAATCATCATTAAAAAAAAAACATACTCGGATGCAGAATGACGCCATTAATTGGGAATTAAGCAGATTCCTTAAGTAAGTTTTTTGATTTAAAAAATGTTCTTTAAAGATGTTGAATAAACATATGAATCAAGTTGTTTAGGAACAGAATATGAGTAATGTTACACTTATGGGCTAGGCAGCTACCTGCGGCTACAACAGCAGCATCAGAAGAGTGTCGTTTTAAGGAGTCTGATGAGTGAAAATAACAGGAGGCAGTGCTTTTAGTTTAGCTATATATATATATATATATATATATATATATATATATATATATATATATATATATATATATATATATATATATATTTTAATGGATTTGTATAAAAACAGACAATTAAAGCAGTGCGATGAGAGACAATATAAATCGACTCTGAATAAATTAATTCCAAAATCATAAAGTCCATAGTCCTTTCTCAAGCTCGCAATCTTCAGATCCAGATGAGGATCTGATCCACTAGTGGGAAAAATAAAAAACAAACCACAACCAAAAAAGGTTAAAAAAATTAATTAAGTGTTTCAGGTTAAATTAACCATAATTTAAATAAAGACAAAAAGACTATCAATCATAATAAATTAACTGTCAAATACTCAAGCAGAGTGAGAGAAAGAAAAAAAATATATATATATAATGCGCAATATCAAACTTAAGTGTAGCTACATTTTGTTCTGATCAATTTTATTTTAAATTTCACCGTCTCAACATCAATGTAAACGTGTCAGAACACTCACAAAATTCAACAACCTGGTTATCTTATCAAGAGACTGGGGCGTACTTGGCCACAATCAGCTCTGACAGAATCTTGGTGGCGGTCCAGGTAAGCAGCAGCAATAATTCTACTAAAACAACACTCCAATGAGCAATCGAGCAGTATTGCTTTCACACGTAAAAGCAATACTGCTATCAGATGATAAACTCGCCAGGCAATCAAATCAATAGGTTCAAAGATTTGAAGGAATTTGTAAGGAAGACGCCAACAGCAAGCCACAATCACAGTGGAAACAGGTGAGGATCTTTAAATTACGCGCCGGGGGTGGGGCTTTAAATAAAGTGGTAGAGTTTGGGGTAACACAGGAAGTGGGCCCGCAAAACTAAAAGTCCTTGACTAATTGCGAGTTACATTAACATGTAAAAAAAGACAGAGAAACCTGACCAAGACAGAAAGGCATGTGGCGATGGAACAGAAGGTAAAGAAATGTAGGATGTTTATCTGAGTAAGATCATCCAAAGGTGTGCTGGAGGAATACATGCATCAACATAACCAACTACCTGGAGGTCCAGCTAGGATATGTTGAATATACTCAGAAGTAGCTGGACCCTTTGAAAGGAGTGTTGGTGTGTGAAGTAAGCTTGCAATCAATGAAAACCTTTTGCTCAATGTAATCAGTCACATTAGCAGGTAAATAAGATGAATTTTCACCTGAAGATCCTCTAACCGAGACATGGGAGCTAGAGGGTTCTTTACAGAATCTTTGCCGCTCCAAGGAAAGCAATTTTTAAGAGCTACTTGAAGAGAATAGAGCAAATATTTGTCGTTCTGCTGGAATGCATTGATTTTATTTATTTTGTATCCTCTTGGATTTAAATATATACTTAAATTATAAAAGTAAAATAATTCATTAACATAAGAAAAGGTAGCACTAAAACAGTAAAAGAAGACAGAGAAACAAAAGTAAGCTAATCCATGCTGCTCACACCACAACCCTTACCAAATGTTTTATGCATGTTTGTATAAGTAAGACTGACTGAACTGTTTTGAAAGATGTGGCTTTAGATAATTTAGTGAGCAATTAATTTTGTAACAGCATTAGTTGTTTTAATTTATTTTTTTAAACAGAGTTTACAAAAGCAAAGGCTGAAAAAAGCATTTTTTGATTTTTTTTTCCCCAAGGTTATGATTACAGAGGTTAACATCAAGTGAACTGACCGCATGAACTGATGATAGAACTGTACCTCCCAGCATTAAAAGTTCTAGGGGTCGTCTTGCTTACACCAAAGAATTGATAAAAGTCAGTGTGGAAAGATATGAGGCATGTTTGGGGATAGACTCCGATGAAGACTGTTTGTCTTCTACGCGAGTCTTGATGATTCTTTTTAACCTGCTGGACGGGAATTATAAAACCTTCAACGTGAAAGCTATAAGCTTCAGATCTGTGTTTACGTACTTGCAGATCTTCAAACCCAAATTGTGACATGCACAACCCTTGCTGCCCAGATCCGAGAAGTAGGCTTGAACTATTTCTATTCTTGGTCGATACAGGAACTTGCTCTGGAGGGGTTTTTACGCGTCATCATTTTTGAGACTAGTCATCTGGAAATCCCCGGAAAGCTTTGAGCTTGCCGACCTAAAAAAACTGGGCTTAATTTGTCTTTTTAATTGGCTGGACATACTACGTAGCTATAAATTATTTAGAAAAACAGCTAAGCCACTCCAAACAGCTATGGTTTAAAAACTCTGAAATAATATTTCCATCTACTGTCGCTGGAGATAAATAATCCTTATTGCTTATTTTCCTCAACAATAATACGTAACCTCTAATGTAAAAAAAACAGGAAAATACTTACAACACAAATAAATAACCTTTTTTTATTACTAAAATTGATACATTTTAATAGCTATAACTGTCAGAGTCCAAGTGATGGTGGAGCACCACCATTATGCTACCTTGACAATGCGCACAGTCTAAACAATTGTTTTGGATGGTGTACTTTCATTAAACCCACACAAAAGCTAGCTATAAAAAAACTGAATTTCATATTTTTGATTACATGTAATTTAGTAATTTATTTACTGTGTTTTATACATCATTATATGAACCTAAAAAGGAAAAATTAAGGGATGAGAGGCAAAGGACATTTGTTTGATGTAGCCTCACTTCATAGAGTGAGGGGAACATACAAACATACTCACTGCCTCCTCGCTACACTTCCCCCTTGTGGCACACTGGAGAATCCCATCAACCTAGGAAACTACCAAACAAATACTTGACAAAGTATAAATATATTTTTTTGTAAACGACTTACAAGGATCTGTGGCTTACTTATTTAGTGGCTCACTGGTATATATACAGGGAGGTTGATTAGTGGAACAGAGGGGAAAAACTGATAGCTAAGTGGGCGCTGCATTGTGTGATAATCTATACAGGCTGAGGGGGAGAGTGTCAGGGTTGAGGGTTTTTCCTTAGGTTGTCCACTGGGGATCACCCGAGTTCCTGTCTGGCTGGAGTGCTGCAGCGCACCTGTACTTTCCGCACAGCTGCTTAAGAGGAGTGGTGGACCAGAGACACTTTGTCTGAGTGTTAGTTACTCACCGGTATCGTTTCTCCTCAGCGCCAGTTTTCATGTTTGTTCCTACTGAATTTACTCATTGTTTACCTGTTGATTCCTCGTTGCTCCGTCAACCTAGTTCCTCGCCGTTTCTCCTCTGTGCCTTGAACTTGGATCTTCTCAGTATCTCTCCCCTGTGTGTGCTCAACCCAGGTCAACCTCCATTTCTACACTTATGCAAGACTCGCTACTTCCTCTGGTCTCCAGCTCATTTCTGGTCATCACTCGCTCCTCTCAGCTCTGTCTGTCTGCTCCAGCTTCTGCAACCAAGACCCTTCAGTTACCTTGTGGACAAACAACTGGATCAACTCAAGCAACCCTCAACCCACTTACCTCTCCCTGGCGGCTTCCATCTTCACCTCAAGTAAGAACTTCACCTTCATTAATATAACTCACCTCAGCCCAAACTCACCACCTCTGTTCTCTGCTTCATTGCTTCTGGTCTCCCATGTCATTACCGCAGTTTCCCGCAGTTCCAGTCTCCAGTTCATTATCCACACTGTTATCAAAATAACTCTTTAACTGATTATTTGCCTCCAGTGAGTCTTCCTGTTGTATGGGTATCAGAAGGCTTAACAAAACCATGACAGAGAGAAAGTGACTAGCAGGGGGAACAATGGCGGAAGGAGTGAACGCAACCGAGGAGCAATGACTGAATGCAAACAACAATAAATGAAAAACAGAACAGCTAACAATTAAAGAGAAAAATAATAAACTAACTTAAAGTAAGTAACAACAAATAATCACAACAAGGATATAAGACTTATAATCAGTAAAAATACTCAAAAAATACAGATCATGACAATTACCATTTCCTGAACACAACACCCAAAAAGAGAAAGTTATTGTATCGAATTTTGCTGATTTTTTAACCTCACTAAGTGATCTACTTTCCTTTTAGATTTAATATGTGAAAGAAAAGGTTCTAAGCCATCAGGGTTATTTCTTACTATAGTCCAATTAGTACAACTATTCACACCTCTTAAAGAAGCATGCAGTTCAATTGTCTAGAAGTGCTTGGTTGAGTTTGAGATCACATTCAATGAGGAGCATATAGATTTTTCATCAGCACAAGATTATTCCATATTGGAAACTATGGGTTTCATTAAGATTTGAAATTTTTATCAAAAATGGGCAACTAACCAAATCCCAAAATTGAAAAGTTGTTTAAGTGTCATAACTTTTAATTTTCATGGCACGTTGAAAGAAAAAGTACTTTGTGGTCCAGTTCTGTGTTCAAGGAACATACTCTCTCAAATCCCAAACTTCCTCCAAGATCTTATAGATGAGACTAAAGCAGCTCAGGAAAACCAAGATGTAATGCAACCATGGAAAAATGTTGTTTGGGAAAATTATATAAAATTACCAGATTTGAGTGTGTGCTGTAGAATCAGTGAACCTTAGTATGATTCACATATCAACTTTTTTGATTTCAATAGTGACTATAATCACATTGATTGTGTTTTATAGGTTAGAAACTGGAACGACAGTTTAGAAGGTTAATAAATATAGCTTTGAGAAACTAATTTATGTTTTTGGAAAGCCCTTAGAGATCATTTTGGCAACATTTTCAAACCCATCAAGCCTGGTGAAGTGCATAGGAGAAAAGGTACTCTTTCAAAAAGATTTTAAAAAATTGTTGCTATGCCCATCAGCAATTTAGTTTCATTGCTTTTGAAAAAAGTCAAATAAGTGCTTAGGTACTTTTTAGTTAAGGATCAAAATACAGCCACAGGGGTTGGACAATGAAGCTGTAACTCCTGGTTTTAGATCACAATAATTTATTAGTATTGTGTATGGCCTCCATTTGCGGCCAATACAGCGTCAATTCATCTTGGAAATGACATACATGTCCTGCACAGTGGTCAGAGTGATTTTAAGCCATTCTTCTTGCAGGATAGCGGCAAGGTCATGACGTGATGCTGGTGGAGGAAAACGTTTCCTGACTCACTCCTCCAAAACACCCCAAAGTGGCTCAATACTGTTTAGATCTGGTGACTGTGCAGGCCATGTCAGATGTTCAACTTCCCCTTCATGTTAATCAAACCAATCTTTCACCAGTGTTGCTGTGTGTATTGGTGCATTGTCATACTGATACACGGCACTGCCTTCAGGGTACAATGTTTTAGCCATTGAATGCAGGAGCCCATCTAGTGCAAGTATTTTGCCAAGGGAATGTCATGATAAGACAGCCCAAATTCTTACTAATCCACCCCCATGCTTCACTCTGGGCGTGCAACAGTCTGGGTGATTTGGGGCTTCTCCACACCATAACTCTGCCGGATGTTTGGCTATAGCAGCCCGGCCCTGTATATTGACCCTGTGGAGCTCCAGACATACAGTTTTGCTGGAAACAGAAGAATTGAAGTCCACATTTAATTCTGCCATGATTTGGGCAGCCATGATTTTATGTTTTTGGGATAAAATCCAGGTTAACACCTGAACGTCCCTTTCAGAGAGCTTCCTCTTGCATCCACAGTTAATCCTGTTGGATGTGGTTTGCCCTTCTTGATGGTATGTTGATATTACCCTGGAAACCTTGGCTCTTGATACAATAGCAAAGACTTTCGGTCTTAGTCACAGATGCACCAGGAAGACATGCACCAACAATTTGTCCCCTTTTAAATTCTGGTATATATTGTTTTCAACTTTATGTGCAAGTTAATGATCAATCAATAAATACACAGAGACTGAGGATTTCAAATGTAATTCAAGCATTTTTATTAATCATTCAGATCTTATCGAAGACGAGACCTACCCGCATCAACAGCTACAAGCCCCAGATTCTGTCTCAAATTACTTTTAGTAGTTATAATTTTATAAACCTTTTCATTGTCCAGCGTAAATGCTCCCTGGCCCATGCAAGACAATGACGCCTGTGCCTTCTGGTGAGGTCGGGTACCCTTGCAGGTCATCTAGCTGACAGATCACGCTGATGTAAATGGTTTCGAATGGTCTGACGTGACACTTGGGTTCCTCTCACCTCCCTTGAACGTGCCTGGAGTTGAGTGGCATTCATCATCCGGTTTTTCAGGGCATTGTTCACAATGTAGTGGTCATTAGCATGGGATGTGGCCAAAGGACGTCCACTTCTACGCCTTTTGTTACTCTTCCAGTCTCTCAGTATCTCTGTTGCAACCTGCTGATGACACTCTGAACTCAGTGGCGACATCCATCTGAGAACATCCTTTTTGAAGCATTGCATTTGCCAGGTACTTTTGATCCATTGTTAGGTGTCGTCTTGGTCTCATGATGTCACAATGTAAACAGCCTGATAAGGACGACTGTTTAAACACCAGTTGTAATTGAACCAGAACACCTGTTTTGACTTTTGCTGTTAAGCTCCTCGTTAGAGAACAGCAACATGTGCAAAAAGTACTGAAACATTTAACAGTTGGACAGGTGCATTCAAAAGCTTAGAGAAGGTCACATTACGTTCACCTGTTAAGGCTTGAATGCATTTTGGGCTCATCCTGAAATTCAACCCAACAGCCAAATATCCCTAACGTTTTGAGTACTGTATATATGAGTTTTAATATAGCAGAACAAGTGAATATAAACTTGAATAATCCCAACATTTGTCACCGTCATGAAGTTTAGGCTTCTGACCCACATAAAAAGAGAACTCTCAGGAGAACAGTTATAGTGAATTTTATAGAAGGGCGAAAGGAGTGGGATCCGGCAACGGGAGACAGCTGGTGACGGTGATGTTCGGCAGATCAGCAGGGACAGTGGGACAGGGGGGAAACGGCTGAAGTGGAGGACAGGACAGGTGAGTTGTTGTGATGTTGTGAAAGGATAATATTGGACTGATCTTACTTGTGGTTGATTGAATGTTGACGCTTTGGGGAAGGTGAGAGGTGAGTTCCTTATCAGCGGTGGAGAGTGGAGAAATTGTCCAGGGGAGTGTGCATGGCAGGTGGAGTGATGCTGGAGCGGGCAGATCGAGCCAAGCCAAAAGGAGTGAGGAGACCAGATGGATGCGATGGACCACAGAGAGATCTTGTGAGGATGGAGCACTGGAGATGACGGGAACCTGAGGTGAGTACAGTGGTTGTTAGTGACGTGGGAAAAAGCAGCACAAAGTAACAAATAAAGATCATAAAACTGAAGAAACAACTGGAGGTAGGACTAGGAGAAAAACACTGAAACTAAGGAACAAGTAAACTACAAAATTACACGAGATCTAGAGAATGGCGCTGAGACAAAGACTACCAGGAGTAACAAACACTCAGGCGTCGAGTATCTGGTCCACCACTCCTCTTATACTGGCCCAGCTCATCAACGCCAACAGGGCGCACCTGGAGTGGCAAACGCTCCAGCAGAGGACGAGCACGGGTAACCCCCTGTGGACAACTGGAGAAGTGCTGAAAAGGAACGCACTCTGACAGTCATCCATTATGTTGTGTGCATTGCAATATTTTAAGTAAAACGGTGCTCTTAGCCTGCTAATTGGACATTCAACACTAAGCATTTCAATAAATTGGGTTTGACATGCATTTTGTCTATGTATTTTTAAGCAACCTACAGTTGTCTGTTTTTATAGTGACATTGTTGAGTCCAGTACTAGTTTGTTTTTATAAGCAAATCAGACCTCAAACCTGGGCAACTTTTTTTATGGAGTGGATTCCATTAAGATACATTGCTAAGAAATAACACATAAGAAGGTTTCATAGCAATTCTGTGTAGGTTTTTTTTAGTACATATAAATAGGCAGACTGAAACATGAAATCTAAATAAAAGTATTTTTGTTTGTTTGAATTGGGTCTTTGTCAAGTTGGCATTTATTGTTTTACCTTTGGGTTTTGCAGTGACACTGTTGCTAAGATTAATTCCTTTCAGAAATTTTTTTTTTCTCAGTTTACTCTATTTCTCTGTGTAGTATGAATGTATTACATGTGTCTTTATGGGTTTTCTATACAAATTATAAAACTGGAGATTCTTCACTGACCTTAAGCCTTAGTGTGTTCACAGTATGCTTCCATGAGATTAATTTGGCACTCTGGTTTATGCGATCTTTTGACTGCTGGAAACAGCTGCTACTCTTTAATATATGGTTTGATATTCTGGTTTCCTAATGACAACACTAATTGATTTGTTTTCATTTAATAAACTATTTGGTTACACCCGTTTGCTTCCTGTATATTTCTGTCTTTGGGTCCACACACACAGACAGATATTCTTGTCACCTTTGACAAATGTTGCAGCACATAAAGAACATGATGTTCAGAAATATTTTGGTCCACTCTCTTGTAAACATTTAAATACAATTAACCATTAAATGTCTTAAACTGATTTTAGTCATACAGAAATCTTTTTTTTCTTTTCACACTTTAGAACCTTTTGTTGTATTATCCATTTTTAAGTTAAAGTGCTGCATAAGGGAAATTAAAAACTAAAACTGTACATGTTCCCCACAGAAAGTTTTTAATGTCAGTGGACCAACATAATCTTCTACACAAATGCCCATAGACCTATTCTCAAAATTATCAATGTAAAAGTAAAGGTACAAACACTAATAATGCTCCTTCTCTAGAATCTGTTGTAAAATGTTCTAAACTGGAGTTGTGAGATTGCAGTATATGTTGTGACCACCCTATGTGTTAGTGGTCACAATCCCTTACAAATCGCTAGGATTTTCTGCTGTCTTCTAGGCTGATTTTAAAGATGACAACAATAGGAAGTAGCACAAAGGAGATGGGTGCACAGAGCACAGCAATAATGGGAAGCAAGGTGAGCATGGCAAGGGATCCATCGGTGAGTGAGTGAATGAACCAGGTTTATATACAGGGAGGCTGAGTCGTACAGCAAAAGAGGGTACTGATTGTAAATCGGATACACCTATGGGTGATAAGAGGGAGGCAGGCTGAGGGGGCGCAAAAAAGAGAGACACATGGAAAAAATGGAAGGAGAATGCAGAAAACAGAGTAGAATGAGAGCAAATAATACGTTAAAACAGAACAACTACACAAGTGGAGAAAACAGCTAAGAAAATAAAACTAGGTGACTGACATAAACAGAAATAAAAAGCTAATCACAGCATGGAAATAACCAAAAGTGAAAACTGCATGTAGCAAGTGTGTAAAAAATACTAATGAAAAGTACACTGAGATTCTCTCTAAGTTGATGGGAAAAGCTAAAGATATTTTGAGGATAACACTGCGAAGCAGCCCATCACTAAAGCCTCAGGAAAAAACAGATATTGTCTACAGCATCCTCAGACAACATTTCGGTGATGTGCCTTATTCATGTATGCCTATGGCCAAGTTTTACAACACTGTGCACAAGAGAAACACCTCTAGATTTCTGGGTACGCTTAAACAAGGCAGTCAGTGGACTGCCTGCGGAAGTTTAAGCAGCATGTGAACATTCCAACACGTGGAAATAACACGTTTGACCGTGTTTACACGAACATAAAAGACGCATACAGAGCCTTCCCCCGCCCCCACCTCGGGCTCTCCGTCCACATCTCCGTCATGCTGGTGCCTGCTTACCATCCCCGGCTGCGACGCTCCAGACCCACACAGAGGACCATCACTGTGTGGCCCAGTGACACCGACGCCATGCTGCAGGACTGCTTCGGCTGCACAGACTGGCAGGTCTTCAGGGAGGCTGCTGAGTGTGAGGGGAAGCTGGCGGACATCTTCAACGCCTCCCTCATCCAGGCAGCTGTCCCAACCTGCATGAAGACCGCCACCATCATCCCGGTCCCCAAGAGCTCCGCAGTGACAGGTCTGAATGACTATCGGCCAGTAACCCTCACACCGATAGTCACAAAGTGCCTCGAGAGACTAGTTCAGACCCACATCAAAGCCACCATCAATGTCACTGTGGATCCACATCAGTATGCATATAGGAAAAATCGATCCACAGAGGATGCCATTTCCTCCGTGGTCCACACTGCCCTTACCCACCTGGAGCAGAAGGACTCCTACGTCCGTATGCTGTTTGTGGACTTCACATTTGCCTTCAACACCATGATTCCTCAGACTCTGATTAACAAACTCTCCTCACTTGGACTGAGCTCTACCCTCTGCAACTGGGTCCTGGACTTCCTGACCAAAAGGCCGCAGTCTGTGAAGATTCACAACATCTCCTCCTCGACCATCACCCTCAGCACTGGCTCCCCTCAGGGCTGTGTGCTGAGCCCCCTCCTGTTCACACTGCTCACATATGACTGCTCGCCTATCCATCCAGGCTGTCATATTGTGAAGTTTGCGGATGACACAGCAGTGGTTGGATGCATCACAAACCGTGATGAGTCCAGCTACAGGCAGGAGGTTGAACACCTGGAGGGTTGGTGCAGAGATAACAACCTCTGCATTAATGTAAAGAAGACTAAGGAGATGATTGTGGACTTCAGAAGGGGCAAGCATGCCCAACTCCCCCTGCACATGGGAGGATCTGCGGTGGAAGTGGTCAACAGCTACAGGTACTCGGGTGTACACCTGAGCGACGACATCACCTGGAGCAACAACACTTCCATTCTGGTCAGGAAGGCACACCAGCGGCTCTACTTCCTCAGGAGGCTGAGAAGAGCTGGATTCGGGAGCTCAGTTCTCACTTCCTTCTACAGATGTGTGGTGGAGAGTGTCTTGTGCTCCAGCATCAACGTGTGGCATGGAAGCTGCTCTGCTGCAGACAGGAAAGCTCTTTAGAGGGTGGTGAAGTCCGCACAGAGGACTGTTGGAGTCAGCCTCCCCAGCACCACAGACATATACACCTCCAGATGCAGGAAGAGGGCCTCCGGCATCATGAAGGACCCCACACACCCAGCACACTCACTTTTTGTCCCGCTCCCCTCAGGCAGGAGGCTGCGGACCATCAAGTGTAAAACAACCAGACTGAGAAACAGCTTCTTTCCGGAAGCTGTGAGACTCTCAAACACACGCAAGGACTATTAGAACTGAAAATCACTTTCTCATTAACCGGCACCGTTCACTTTAATATCACACTTCAAAATGTCACTTTAAAATGTCACTGTAATGGTTCACTTTAATGTTTCACTTTAAACTGTCCCTTTAAAATGTCTATTAATATGTCACTTGCACTCCGAATTTTGATTGCTGCTAAGTCCGAAGTACTATATTGTAGATTCCGTGTCCATATTGTATATTCTGTGGAGTCAAACAATATTTCTCGATAGTTCTTTATAATTTATAAATTATTATATATTTGCATTCCGATCCTCAATGCTGCTATGTCCAAAGTCCAATATTATAGATTCTGTGTCCATATTGTAGATTCTGTGTAGCTCAAATCCTAGTCTCGCATAGTTCTTATATTCTTATATTTTATTACATTATTTAAAATTGCTATCAGGGTGTAAACTGGACCGGGGGATAAGAATTTCGTCTCACCGCATGTACCACATGTGATGTGATGACAAATAAAGATTACTTGATTCCTTGATTCCATTGCAGCAGAAGAGGGCTTGAAGAGATTAGGATGACATGTAGATGACCCTTGCCAAGAAGCAACTATGATGTTTGTGAAACATTGCCCAGACCCAGCACTTGCTGCCATTTTTAAGTTCAAAGCACCAGACAAATGGACAGCCAGTGATATTCAGGACATTGATGGTTACCAAATTGAAACCAGAGAGCAGGCATTTACAGCTCATGCTCAAGCTTCTTTTTCTGAACAATTATCACCACCACCCTGTCACTTAAGAGACATTCCATCACACCAAGAGACTGGTGCAGCCGCTTCATCACATTGTAATGACAGATGCTTGAAAACTTTAATCAGTCTCTTTGAATGTACACTCTCATAGAACAGTCATATTGCAGGCAGACAGAACTCACCAAGCCAAGTGCATCACAAAGCATGCAGGGTTTGTTAGTCTTGGGATCATTCTACCATCTCACACTGCAAACAGAAATGTTTCTGTTACGCATGCTTTGAACCAAATGATATTAAGCGAAACTGTCCCAACCGCTTATCTATCAGAAGTGAGCATGGTCTTCAGTCACAAGACCCCCAGCATTTAAACTAGCTGGCCTGCATGGGATGAGGGGTGGTGTGGGCTCAAAAGAAAAAACTCTCAATAATAATGACATTGAACAGCAATATGAAAAGGCACCTGCAGCAGCACCAGTTGGTGCTAGGGTTATAGCTCAAAACACACAACGAATTGAGCCATTTGATGAAAAGTTTTATACACCCGTGACTTTAAATAACAAGTTTCAGCTACAGAGGATGCATGAATCAGGTTCCATGGCCTGCACACTCATTGAGAAGGTGGAACAAATTATGCTGAATCAGAACTCACTTTTAGAACCTGGTCCTCTCTCTCAAGAAATCCTTCTCACTGGTTGTGGAGGGACACTCAGCAAGCCCCGCTGCATGTATGAGGTGCAAATTAAACTATATGGCGAGACATGTGTTGTCCCTGTGTTGGTAGTGCCAGGCCAAAGGGACAATTAAATCAGAATCAGAATCAGAATCAGGCTTTATTGGCCAAGTATGCTCACACATACAAGGAATTTGTTTTTGGTTACATAGATGGTTGCAGTGCACGAAAAATACAGTAAAGGCACGAAAAATACAGTAAAGAAACATTTGTAACATCTAGCATGGATAATTTATATATTTCTTTTAAAGTGCAGTTTTGTGCAGTATAAAAACTATAGAAGTAATAAAAATATATCAATGAATTGTTCAATTGTTCATGAGAATAATGGAAGTTGGAAAAAAGCTTCTCTGTAGCCTGGTAGTATGGGTCTTCATGTGGCTGAAGCGTCGGCCTGATGGAAGGCACCGAAATAGGTGACGGCCAGGGTGAAACGGGTCGGTGATGATCTTCTCTGCACGCTTCCTGGTTCTGGAGGCATGCAGGTCCAGCAGTGCGGGCAGCTTTACACCGATGGTCGTCTCTGCAGACTTGATAATGCGCTGCAGTCTCTTGGTGTCGTGTTTTGTGAGAGCACTGCCCCACACTGTGATGGATGTGGTGATGATGGACTCTATGATGGCTGTGTAGAACTGCACCATCAGCTCTTGGGCTAGGTTGAACTGTACAGAAAGTACATCCTCTGTTGAGCCCTCTTGATGATGGAGTTGATGTGGCTGTCCCACTTCAGGTCCTTGGAGATTGTTGTGCCCAGGAACTTGTAGGACTCCACAGCCATCACAGTCCTGTCTAGGATGGTGAGTGCTGGCAGGGTTGGGGGGCCCCTCCTGAAGTCCACGGTCATCTCCACTGTTTTTGTAGTGTTCAGCTCCAGATTGTTCTGACTGCTCCAGAGGACAACCTGTTCAACCACCCGTCTGTAAGCAGACTCATCACTGTCCTTGATGAGACCATTGACTGTTGTGTCATCTGCAAACTTCAGGATTTTAACAGAGGAGTCCATGGAGGTACAGTCATTTGTGTACAGCGAGAAGAGCAGTGGGGAGAGTACACAACCCTGTTGGGCGCCCGTGCTGATGGTTTGGGTCACTGAAGTACACTTTCCCAGCCTCACCTGCTGTTTTCTGCCAGTAAGAAAGTCAGTTATCCACTGGCAGGTGGAGGCTGGTACGCTGAGTTCCGTCAGTTTGCTGTGTAATTGTCCTGGAATAATTGTGTTGAGGGCTGAGCTGAAATCCAGGAACAGAATTCTTGCATAAGTTCCTGGGTGTTCAAGGTGTTGGAGGATGAAGTGGAGACCCATGTTCACTGCATCGTCCACCGAACGGTTGGCCCGATAGGCAAATTGCAAGGGGTCTAGAAGGGGGTCCGTGATTTCCTTAATGTGGTTGAGAACCAGTCTTTCAAAGGACTTCATGACCACAGAGGTCAGGGCAACAGGTCTGTAGTCATTTAGTCCTGTGGTAGTTGTCTTTTTAGGAACAGGTATTATTGTGGAACTTTTAAAACAGGACGGAACAACACACAGCTCCAGTGATCTGTTGAAGATCTTAGTAAAGACAGGTGAAAGCTGGTCTGCATGGGTCCTCAGGCAGGAGGGAGAGATTCCATCAGGACCAGGGGCCTTCTTGACTTTCTGTTTTAAAAAAAGTCTCAGCACGTCTTCCTCGCAGATCTTCAGGGCAGGCTGGATGGGTTGCTGATAGTCGGATGGGTGTGAAGTGGTGTTGGATGGGAGCTCGTTGCTGGGCTGTTCAAACCTGCAGTAGAATCTGTTAAGGTCGTCGGCCAGTTGACGATCTCCCATTGTCTGTGTAGATGGCCTTTTGTAGCTGGTGATGTTCTGTAGACACCTCCAGGCAGTTGATGGCTCGTTACTGGACATCATGCTGCTTAGCTTGTTGGAGTAGTTTTTCTTTGCAGCTTTGATCTCTTTAGTTAGGGTGTTCCTTGCCTGGTTGTACAGCACCCGATCCCCACTTCTGTATGCTTCCTCCTTAGACCGGCGCATCTGTTTCAATTTGGCATTAAACCAGGGCTTGTCATTGTTGTATTTAATGTGAGTCCTGGTGGGAACACAGATGTCTTCACAAAAGCTGATGTAAGATGTCACAGTGTCCGTGTATTCATCCAGGCTGCTTGTTGCATCATCGAAACACACCAGTCTGTTAAAACCATGCAGTCCTGAAGCCTTTCTTTAGCCTCATTAGTCCATTTTTTCACCGAGCTGACCACAGGTTTGGCACACTTGAGCTTCTGTCTGTAGGTCGGGAGAAGATGAACTAAACAGTGGTCAGATAGTCCCAGTGCTGCACGGGGGACAGAGCGATAAGCACCTATAAATACAGTGTAACAGTGATCTAAAATGTTGCTCTCCCTGGTGGGGCAGGTAACATGCTGTCTGTATTTAGGTAGTTCGCTGTTAAGTTTTGCTCTGTTAAAGTCCCCTAAGATGATAAAAACAGAGTCTGTGTGTTGGTTCTCCACGCTGAGGATCTGATCAGCGAGTGCGCTCAGTGCCTCACGCGTGCACGCTTGAGGTGGAATGTAAACAGCAACAAGCACAACGGATGAAAACTCCCGCGGACAATAAAACGGTCTACAGTTCAAGAAAAGCGATTCCAGATTAGGGCTGCACGTTCTCAATAACACAGTCACATCTGTAGACCAGCCTTGGTTGATATAAAAACAAATTCCGCCACCTTTTTTCTTGCCTGAAAGCTCCGTGTCGCGGTCCGCTCGGTGGAGATGAAAGCCGTGCAGGTGGAGCGCGCCGTCTGGGACAGAATCCGTGAGCCAGGTCTCAGTGAAGCACAGTACAGCAGAGAGGGAAAAGTCCTTGTTGGTCCGGTTTAGCAGTGAAAGTTAGTCCATTTTATTTCCTAAAGAGCGAAGGTTTGTCATATGGATGCTGGGTAGCGGTGTACGAAGTCCGCGCTGTCGCAGTTTGACGCTTCCCACGTCTGCGCTTCCGCCTCTTTCCGCTCAGCAGCGTAGCCGCTCCGCCGACCAAAATGTCCAAAAGACTGTCCGAAAATTAAAAACCAGGAAATGTACCTGGTGCCACGAGCTGCCTAATGTTCTGCAAATCTTCTGCACTGTATTTGAGTGTGTTTGGATCACACATGCCATGACAAACAAACAAAAACAAACAAAGCACTACGGAGCTCCTAACCAGTGTCGCCATCTGCGGCGCCATCTTGGATCACTACTTCATAGAAATCATTGGCACAAATGTCATAAGATTTCTCATGCATCAGCTGAAAATAACCAATGATTATTGGCGTCTATTGTCCAGTCCCAGTCTTCTCCCAGAATGTGAGCAGTTTCTTGGCATGATGGCAAGCGTTTCTCGGTGGAGAGATGAAGAACTCCCAGAGAAGATTGGCACAGTCAAATTACAACAGTCTGTTACCCTACTAGCAAGAAAAGAACATCTGGTGTGGAGTAAGCTGCCCTATAACATTCCCATGTCTGCAGGGAGTACTGTGATCACTGAACCAACCTCGTATAAGTCGATGCTAGGTAACATCATGGTTGCTCGCATTATCAATTCTTTATGAGGAGATAGGTGGGTCCCTATAAAAGTCGCTAACCTGTCAGCCCGTCACGCTGAAAAGAAACAGCAAATTGGCAGATGTGTCCCCTTGCCTGGCGGTTGAAGATTTTGAGGTTTTACAAAGCATCACCCAGGTTGAAACCACTACTCCAGAGAAGGGACATGTCAAAGAGGGGTTCACAGATCTGAAACTGCGATTGCAACAGGCTGGGCTCAGTGACCTTAATATTGACTTATGCCACACTGATGATGCAGGGAAAACAAAGTTGGTAGAGCTGCTTGAGAAATATATAGATGTTTTTTCTAAGCATGCTCTAGATTGTGGCAAGGCAGAGGGATTTGCACATTGTATCCAGCTTGTTGATGATAGACTATTTCGTCTTCCATACCGCGGAATCCCACCAGCTCAAGCTGCGGCAGGTTTTATCTGACATGGAGGAACAGGAAATAATAAAGAAATCTGTGAGTGAATACGCCTCTCCTCTTGTGCTAGTCTGGAAGAAGGATGCCAGTCTGAGGATATGCTCAGACTTCAGGTGGTTGAATGCAAGGACATTTAAAGATGCGCACCCACTTCCACACCAGTCCGACTGCTTAGCCGCTCTTGGTTGCAATGCTTACTTCAGCACAATGGATTTGACGTTAGGATTGTACAACATTCCTATGGCAGAGGAGGATAAAAAATACACAGCATTCACAACTCCAATGGGGCTGTATGAATATAATAGAATGCCTCAAGGCCTGTGTAACAGCCCTGCCTCTTTTACGAGGATGATGCTCAGCATATTTGGAGATTTGAACTTTAGAAGTTTGTTGTGCTACCTCGATAATCTCCTTGTTTTTGCTTCGAGTGAAAAAGAATCTCTGGATAGGTTAGAGGTTGTGTTCCAATGTCTTCGCCGGCACAATCTCAAGTTCAGCCCCAAGAAATGTCACTTTATGAGATCATCAGTAAAATTTCTGGGTCACATCATAGATGGCCATGGAGTGTCTGTCGATCCTGGGAAGGTCAAAATCATTACAAAGATGACAAAGGCTGACCTTATGGAGGATGATGATGGATGCACGCCTTTAGTCAAGAGAATAAAGTCCTTCCTTGGTATGGTATTTTATTACAAACATTTCATTCCAAGCTGTTCATCTGTGGCCAAGCCACTGTTTGCTTTAACTGCTGGACAGAAGAGGAAGGGCAAAACCATAACAAATACAAATGCAGGTTCTTACAAAAAACTGAGACCATCTGACTGGACAGAGGAATGTGAATCAGCCTTTTTTCATCGTAAAGAAAAGCTGCGTAATTGTGTTGTTCTTGCACACCCCTGATTTCTCACAGCATCCGATTTTGTCTATTGATGCTTCGCTGGATGGATTTGGAGCTTTCGTGTCTCAAGTACCAGCTGGAGAAGAGAAGGCTCGCCGTATCGAATTTGGCAGCAAGATGCTGAGTAACTCTCAAAAGAAATAACCGGCTCACAGGCTCGAATTTTTGGCTTTGAAATGGAGTATATGTGAGAAGTTCAGTCATTGGTTAAGAGGACATACATTCACGGTGTGGACAGATAACAATCCCCTCACCTACATCATGACAAAGCCAAAACTTGATGATTGTGAGCAGCTTTGGGTTGCAAAGCTGGGACCCTTCTCTTTTGATCTGAAACACATACCTGGGTCCAAGAACACAGTTGCTGACACACTCACTAGGGATCCATTTGCAACAACTATCAGTCATAGGATCATCCCTGAAGGCTACCTACCAGTGTGGCGCAGTCAATGCTCTGCTGGAGATGCATGACCAGTGGGATTTGGTTACTGAGATTCGTGCAGTAGCACTAATTCAGTCTGTCCAGAATTTGGGTGTACCAGGGCAAGATTCTCTCCCTGTGTTCACTTTGGATGAATTACAACATGCCCAAAAGCTTGATCCTGATGTTTACAAAATCTTGCCATTCATTATCCGAGAGAGGCATCCATCCAGACGTGAAAGAGCAGGACTTGGCATATGTGCTATGGTGATCATTAAACAGTGGAAGAGACTCAAGATTAAAAATGGGATCCTCTATAGAGTCACTCGAGATCCCCTCAGCAAACAGAAAAGGCATCAATTTGTTTTTCCTGATAGCCTCAAGGACAGTGCCTTGCAAGGCATTCATGACATAGCTGGACATCAGGGGCAGGCACGCTGGCAAAGCAGAGATTTTTTTGGCCGAAGATGGATACTGATGTGAAGGAGTATATCAAGCGTTGCCAGAGGTGCCTTCTTGCCAAGACACCAGAACCTTGTGCTCAACCCCGTCTTAAAAGCATAAGAACCTTTGCCCCAATGGAGTTGGTGTGTTAAAACTTTTGGAAAGCGGAAGATAAAAAGCGAAACACAGTGGATGTGTTTGTTTTGACTAACCATTTCACAAAGCTAGCCCATGCATTTCCATGCACCAACCAAACAGCAAAGCAAGTCGCTAAAAAGTTGTGGGACCGTGTATTTTGTGTGTATGGATTTCCTAAACGGATCCATTCGGATCAGGGGGCAAACTTCAAAAGTGAGCTCATTGCTGAATTGCCCCGATTGGCAGGAGTATCAAAGTCTCACACCACTGCGTACCATCCCATGGGAAATGGGGGCAACCGGGCACTTGGCAGCATGCTTAGATCATTGCCACTCAGAGAGAAGAACAAATGGCCTGAGCAAATACAAACATTGACTTTAGCATATATTGCAACGTTTCATGAGACTACAGGAATTGCTCCATTGCAACTCATGTTTGGTCGGGTCCCGAGGCTCCCTGTGGATGTGATCTTCAAACAGGTGTTGTGTGATCCGGTGACTACTGATTATAAGAACTATGCCAGAATTCTCATGTCACATCTGGGTGAGGCAGCAAGGATAGCTCAAGTACATGCTGTGGAAGAATAAGATAAACAGGCTGAAGGGTACAATAGAAGAGTGAAAGGTACTCATTTGAACGTTGGAGCCAGAGTCTTGCTAGCAAACAAAGGTGAAAGAGGGAAGGAAAAGTTATCTGACAAGTGGAGTGCTAAAGTTTACACAGTTGTTTACAGGAATCTCCAAACACACACATACAAGTTAGAAGACGGACAAGGTAAAAAAATTGGTGCACAGGAATCTGATATTGGATATCAGCTTTCTACGTGTGGGAACAGCCCAGGATGAGATCGCTGTTGTCAGGACAGAGGAGCCACAAGGCCTGTCTGACTCCTTTGATGCTTTGGAAGAGAGAAGCTTAGATGACAGAGATAATCCATGGGAGATGAGTAAATTGACGAACTGTGACTGCAATGTTTCTCTGGATCAAGAAGTGTCAAAACCAGGCTTATCCAACCAGAGTCTTGTGACGCCTCACAGTGTGATGGAACTCTCAGGTGAACATGCTGATGGTCATGTGGCAGAAGAAGAGTTACATATTGTGAGTCAGGCTCATTCTACGGACACAGAGGTACTTCCTGTAAATTTAGATGCTAACATGGATATGTATCATCCCCCGGAAAACACTGACCCGGTTGTTAAGACTCGGGTGGGCAGGGTCAGCAAAAGGGTGAACAGACTCATTGAACCCATGGTTCAAAGACCTTTTGATTTAAGGGATTTGGCTAATTCTGTTAGCCAAAAATCCCAGTCCATTCTTACTTGGTTTTGAGTGAATTCATTTGTTTAGAGACCTGTATATGGACAGTTCAGCAGTGTAACTGTAATGCAATAGTTTTTTTCCTCAAATATACATCCGGTATTGTGGTTATGAGTTTAAAGTTGGCACAGAATTGTATGGTGTAAATGGCATCATATTGATTTGAGAAGGACAGAGGCTTGATCAACCGTATGTTCCTTCAAAACCTGTATTGTAGGTGGCTTTCAAGCTGAGTGCTATACTTGGTTATGGCAACCCTCCGCAAAATTTTTGTCAAAATTGTCAGTTTCACCTTGGGATTCTAAAATTTTGACTAACTTGGATTTTGGTGAAATATAGGAGGGGTGGATGTAGCAAGTGATTAAACATTTTTTAGATTTCATCCCAAATTCATCCTCATTATCTATGTATATTTGTTTTTCTGGATTTTTGAATTGTATTTAATTTTGGTGGGGAAGCTTTTATTTTCTTGTTTCTTGTCCTGTGTATTCGCGCTGCCCTCCTCAGTTCGCGCCAAGTTGCGCTGGGGAGAGGTAAGCGGACAGAATGGTTTTCTGTTTGTGTATAAAAATATTCAAAATGTTCTAAAAATATGTTTGTTAAACTCACTAGTTGTTATATATTGTTTTTTAACTATTTTATGTTTAGCGCAGCACTGTACTGGGTATTTAATTCCCATGTTAGTGACATTTATTGAGATTACCGTGCCAACGTGCTTATTTTTGTTCTTTTGATTGTTTAAGGTGTATGTGGGAAAGCCAGAGCCCAAGAATTGCTTTGCTGAAATGTTTTTGTTTTAAAACAGGTATGTGAGTTGTGTCAAAATCTAATCCAGATGTTTGATTTATGTATTTAGTATACTTTCATATTCTAATGAAAAATAATTTTCGTTATAAATTTTATTTGAATTATAAGAATTTAACCGTCGGCAGATTATTTCTGTTTGGGTTTTATTTGAATTGGTTTGAGATTAGTGAACCTCTGAGAGAATTTTGGTTGTTTTTAGCACATTTTTGTATGAGTTCCGCCAAGCTGCGCTGGGGAGAGGTGTATGTGGGAAAGCCAGAGCCCAAGAACTGCTGTGCGTTTTTTTATCGTTTTAAAACAGAATAAACCTGCCCTATTACTGCAGAACATCCAGAGTCCTCGTCTGCTGGTTCCTTTTCCGTTTTAGTCAGATGACGGCGGCTACATACAGAACAAAAAGAAAACCAAAAACAACACAAAAAATTACACTTTTGTGTTCAGGTTGTCATGCAATTTTAATCACATTTGATAAACTGTATTTCACATGCTGAATTTTAAAAACAAACAATAGGATTCCTAATTCCTTAGCTATGGAACAAATCAGCTGCAAAATGTGTTAGGAATTAAGAATTATCCTTCCTAGTTTCTACTAGTTTTTTACAAAGTGCATTTACCAAGCCCAGTGAAGAGTGCCTCAGCATCTTTCTAAGCCAGTCTGCCCTATTAGTTAAAAATAAAACAAACAAACAAAAAACTTCATATATTAATTGTTCCTGATGTATCTATACAGGGTTGTCATGAGCAGCTTAGTAGAATGCAAATAAATACCCAGATAAATATATAGAATGAATTTAAAGAAAATTCAATAGAAATACTTCTACAGAGTTCAAATTAAATGAACCATGTCCCCACTGACGTCTCTGACTGATTTACAAAGAATACAGATATCCCTTTGTTAGAATGCAACATTTGAAGGATTTAATGATAAGCAAAATAATTTCAAATGCAAATAAAAGACGATATACTTACCAGAGTAGAGGTACATATATCTACTTCAAACACAATTGTTGGCAAATAAAACTGATTTACAAGTCAGAGCGAGTGGGAAACAATATGTGCCTGCATGTGTTTGTGCAAAGGGGTTAGAAATGAAATCTTGAAAAAGGATAATGTGTGACTGACAAAGGAAAATGGAAGATATGACAAGATTGGACAGCTAAAAGGGAGTGGTGAAAAGCAATAGAGGATGATGAAAAGTGGACAGCGTGATGGGTGAAGAATGAAAAAAGTAGATAGGATTGGGAGGGCTAGAAGTCCCAACTGGGAGAAACATGTCACACACTGGTGAGCCGGACAAAAATCGAGCCAGTATAATATTCTTAATGCATTCTTTTTTGCTTCTCAGCATATCGTCTCTTTGCTATCTTCCTTATCTCTTTTAGTCCTCTATTCATCTGAAAGCATGGAAAAGCAACTAGCATCCAAAGAAGACTTTTTAGGTCTTTCTGAATAATGTTTCTCTTCCTTCAAGATGCTGCTGTTCAATAATGCATGACTCCATCCATAACTTACCTCTTGACTTCCCTAAGAGCATTTAACGTCATTTCTCCATTTGCACTTAACAGTATTGTTTATTTGGCTGTTTAAGGAACACCTCATAATGACTATGCAAAGACAAGAAAAAAACACACAAAGGTTTTTTGTAAATGGGCACATAAAACGTTTGGCTTGTGCTGGGAATTAACCTGTTTACCCAATTAACAAATCTCGGCTGAAGGCTAAATATTTGCAAACCAGGATGGGATATCTAAACAACTGATAAATAAAACTTTTCTTTTGCAATCTTCCTCAGGGCAAAAGTTTTTGTTTTTTTTCTCCAGAACAAATAGGATGGAATGAGAAATGCTTTGCCTGTTTTAAGAATGTAGTTTAAAATGCAAAATTCATTAGATATTTTTTTGTTCTGATATAATATTTTACCACTGTCTACAATAATAAAAAATTAATTGAAAAAAATTAATGCTTTAATAATTATTTCATGCTAGTGACGTAGTGCACCTTCCTAAAGAACATCCACATTTTATTTTTTGTTTTTGATTTTTGTTACAAACTTTGTTTCTTTCAATACGAAACCCCATCAGAAGAATTTACTCATTAAAGAAATATTGAGGCTTGATTCTTCAGGAAATGCAATGAAGTAATCTGATGTCAGAATCAAAAATTTATTTAGACTTTGTGTTTGCATGGATATATTTGACCTCCCTACATCAGTTTATCCTTCTTATGAAAGCAGCACCAGTTCCGAGGCTGCTAACATTTTTGTATATAAAACTTTTATATGTGTGTGTTGTTATTTACAGTGGAGCGGAACAGTGTTCAATTGATTCAATATCTATCCAATAATGTAATTCCTTACATTGCTACACACATGTGCAGTTATGAAAATGTGGTACATTTTTAAAGATGACTGTGAATTTACTATAAATGGAAACCAAGAAATTGCATTTCCATACATATTTACAACCTTTACTTATTAGCTTGTTAATACACCTTTGGCAAGATTCACAGCAAGTGTTTTTAAATATGATATCACAAACCTAGCAAATATATCTTTAAGTGGTTTTGTTTAATCATTTTTACAGAACTCCTCAAGCTCCATCAAGTTGGATGTGAGACATTTGTGCACAGCCATTTTTAGATCTCAAACCTAGGAAGAGGTGGCTGGCCAGTTCCAAACATCTTCCATTCATGAATGAATGGAAGACCTTGTAGATCTACAGACAATTTCTTTGATTTCATACTTGGTGTTTGGACTTTCAACTGTAGATGCTCATAAATACAGATGTTTGCCTTTATAAATTAAGTCCAACCAGTTTAACTTACCAAAGAAGGACTAAATTTAAGATGGGAAGTAAAAAGTTATGTAAATGTGATTTCTTGACTGTGATTTCTACTTTTAATAAATTTCAAATACTTTTTTAAACATTGTGAGGAAAGGGTAATTGTTTTAACCTCTAAAGAAAGAGAAACATGTATTAACATTTTTAATAAGGCTGTTCTACAACAAAATGAGGAGAAATTGAAGCATTGGAAACACTTTGAAAAGTGTACATGTCAGGGTGAGTTTTCTGTTCAGTTCTCCAGGTGGCCACGGGGGGTCACCAGTGCTCTCTTCCAGGCTGGAGCTCCGTCCTGCCCAGGTGCTTCTGGTTGGCGCTGATCAGCTGAGCCAGTATAAGAGGGGTGGTGGATCAGCTACTCGTCGCGTGAGTGTTTGTTACCATCGGTAAACTCCTTGTCTCAGTGCCACTCTAGTTCCTAGTGCTTCCTCGTAGTTCTAGTCGTTTTCCAAGTTTTTTCTCGTAGTAGAAGTTTCCTATGTCTATGTATTTTTGACCCAAGCCGTGTTCCTGTTTTTGTGCCTCGCGATTTTTCCCTCACCTCTAACAAAACTTGTGTCTCACCTCAGGTTGTACTCACTTCTCCATCTCCAACTCCTCCAAGGTTCTCTCCGGTAATTATCCCATCAGTTGATCTCCACTCCTCTTGGCTCTGCTCGATCTGCCTGCTCCCTGCCTCATCAGCTGTTCAAACCCCCCGGACCACATCACTTCAATCGGACAGAAACTCACCCCTGACATTCCCCTGGCGACACGATAATCCACAACTCAAGTAAGATCGTTCCTTTTCATTACTCGCTCCGTCATCTGTTTCACTCACCTTGCCTGTCCTCACTCTCAGAGGTTCCCGGTCTCCCTCGTCTAAGTGTTCTTGATCCCGCCGTGTACTTCCGCCACACGTTGCTGTGTCCCGTTCCTCGCCACTCTCTGCAGTTTGCTGCCCGCTGCAAGATCCCCGCCGGATTCCCCTTCTCACTTCACTTCCCTCAACAAATCATTGTAACCGTTCTCCTGAGAGTCTCTGTTTTATGTGGGTCAGAAGTTTAAACCCCGACATGACAGTGCAAACAAATTCAGTCACATTACACACTTTTTTTGTTGTTGTTTTGTTTAAAATTTCTGATATTAGTGTAACAAATGAAAACCCTAAAGCAGACTATGACATTGTCTTATCCAAACACCGTGAACCCCCACCCAACTGCAGATGCACCAAGTGAATTCACTGATGAAAAGACCATGAAACTGTCTAAGTCTAATTTAGACATGCATATAAAATATCCTGCACGATATAAAGAAGTCATTCAGTATCCTAGCCCATATGAATTAACAGTGAGCCATCTACCCAAGTTTAAGTATTTGAAGGGAGGTCCATACATATATACACATGTATGCTGGTAGAGAAAACAAATAAAAATAATTAAGTATCAAAGGTCATAGAGCAACCTATTTATTTAATTTACTAAAAATAGTATCATAACCTAACTTTTTGGTAGAGCCAAGGAGAACAGCTTTTCATGAAGTAATTCCCCAAACTCACCATCACCACAACGACCAGCCCCCACCCCAGTCCGATTACGCTGTCCTGTCTACTTCACCCTACCTATAAGCCAAAAAGACAAGTTTTAAGCCTAGCCTTAAAACTAGATATGGTGTCTACCTTGCTTACTCTAACTGGGAACTGCATCAACAGGAACCATGTCGTGACTTGCTGTCTCAGGCCAAGTGCTCTGTGAGGAATGCATGCAACATTGAGTCAGTGACGTTTGATGGACCTTGATTATTGAAGGATTAAAATGTCAAAGGAAGAATCTTAAAATCTTTTCTGAATTTCACAGTGAGTTAATGAAAGTAAGCTAAAATTTTTTAGATATGATCTGTCTTTATAATTTTAATCACACTTACTACAACATTTTGCATGAACTAAAGCTTTTTAACAGCATTTTGTGACTGGACTACGTCACGTAAAGTTGCAGTAGTCCAGACATCTTAGAGAACTTCTTACTATAGAATTTTAAATTACATATCCCTGTCAGAAAAAATAATATAGGTTCTTCAGTATATTACCGGAGGCCAATTTAATGGGTACTTAAAGGGTAGATAATTAGGTAATTACAGCTGCCTTAAAAGTTTGGTACACATTAATTTACTAAGGATAGATTAAACATAAAATTAGGGTAGTAATCAAAGAGAAAATGTCTTTACATATTTTGGTTAGGTTGGATCTAAAATGCAACTTTAAGGTTTATATGAAGTAAATATTTTTAATAGCTTGGCAAACTCAACTCGACTATTTTTCCTCTAGAATTTAAGAGCCCTGTTCTCTCCTATTTCCTAGTCTTCTACCTGTCCGCTGACAGGAGAATCACCAAAACATTCAGTCACAGTTGCCTTTGAAAGATTTTGATCAAAGCTTATTTACGTGTTAGAATGTCCCAGTCAAAGTCGGCGCATAAAAAAATAGAAAATTGTTCACCGAATTTAAACATTTTTGCATAAAGATGCTCTCCTTTGAGAGGGGTTAATGAAACTTAAAACCCAATCACAACATTTTGTAATATTTATTGGAAAGATTTTAAAGCTGATAAAAAATATGGCAATACATCTTTAAAGGAAGTGTTTGATTACAGCAATTATTTAGATTTAACTCTACTGCTAAACAGTTCACGACAATGACCTAAAAATATTACTTTCAAAGTACTAGTACGAGACAATTTAAGTGGAAAATAAGAACTTTCAAAAGGTCTATTCACAGTTATAATCACACCAGTTGTTAGTGTTTGCAGAGATTTTCCTTTGCGTTTTATCACTAAAACGATTTGCAAGTTTTTTCACACTCCTAGTTTTATATATTTTTAAAACACAAATAAACTATATGATATTTTTCACATCCTTGCTTTCTATTAAGTCTGACTGAGCTTTATCAAGATGCTAAAAGCTGTTATAGATTCACCTGAGTTCATACCCATAGCATTAGTCTTTCTGAAAAACAATTATGGCAAAAAGGGACCTGAATTAAAAGCCTTTCTTTCGGGGGAACAGGTAACCTTTTCTATCTACTCTTCATTAGGGTCCACTTTGCTTTAGTTTATCACATAAAATACCTGTAAATTGCATTGAAGTTTGCTGAGACATAACAAAATAAAAAAAAACCTTATGAGACAGTAATAGTTTTGCAAGGCAGTGGGCATAAAAAAAACATGTGCTTGCATTAATGTTTATTTATGGGCATTATAAGGGAATAGATACTTAGAGGCACACTGAGGTATCTTTAAGGCTTCAGCTGAAATGTAGGTTGCTAAAAATTATACCACAGGGATTTACAAAGCTTTAACTACATTTGCAGTTTACTACTTACACCTGAACCTCTATTTAATGTGAACAGATAAAGTAGTTCAGTAAAACTTTATTCATTTTGCACTCTTTAAAAAAACTGACTTTGCTGATCTCAGAGGTATAAAGATGTAGTTTCGGAGTCTTGAAGTCACAGAAAACAAAGCCCTGTGTCCTTTAGTTATCAGTTTTGTGCGAGAAGCTATCACCAGGTATTGACTGGTGTTTGTCTACAGGTTTCCATAACCAGGATTTTGGAATGCATTCAATAATAACCCAGAAGCCAGTTAAGTTTCTTTAACAGTAGCCTCGCTACCAGGATTAAATGGGTAACAGTCACAAAATCCAATGTCACGTCCAACAAAAGTGGCACATTACATTTATATGCATCTCTATATCAAAATATAATTTTAAACTAACAGAGAAGCCATATTTTGTTGAGTGGTACAACCTTCTTTAAAATCCTGGCCAGAAAATGAAGCTTCAGGATCAATGTGTAAAAAAAATTTAGGTGGGTGAATGACAGCCCTGCTAAAACAAACAAGTACCTGCCCAGAAACTGAAGAAGCCTTTTCTGGGTTGAGTACATTAGGATCAAACTACTCTAGAACAGACACACTTGATGCCTAGAGATTGAATAAATGTCCTCATGGTGCTGAAAAGCTTAGCTCAGGTATGGACACTGCCAATGAACCATTTAAAACAAGACTGAGCTGGAAAGGGAATATTCAATCTAGGTGTATCTGAAGAAATATTATTTCCCAACTTTCTGACTTAGACTACAGAATAAAAAATAAAAAGTGTGCAATGAACCTATGGAGCTTGCAAGGGGCCATAGGTGGAAAAAATAAAAAAGGACCTCCCCCTGACTTACTTTTGTGGGATCCTGTAAAGTTTTAAGAGATCCCAACTTAATTTTGTGCGATCCACCGTAGGTGCTCTCTAATTTACAGTGATAGTGACATCAGTTATGGAGGATACAGACATTTGGGGAACCTTTATAAAGTTTTTTTTAAATTTTGGACTTAAGTGTAAAGACATAAACTCTTTGCTTGGCAGAAAACATGGTTTCTTTGTCAAACATCTTGCAAAACTTTCCAGGATCCCGCAAAAGTAAATCATTTTTACAAATTTTTTCCACCCATGTCCTTTTTTTTCCCATTCAGGGAGTCTTTTGTTGGCTCTAGTGTCCCTTTTATGAAAGTAGGCTGACAGGAAAGCAAGAAGACATGTGGCAAATGTTGTAGGGTCCGGGAAGGGAACCTGCGATGACTGCGTCAAGGACTCAAGGTCTCCAAATGTGGGTAGCACTAATCCCTACGCCACCACAGCATGCACACCCATGTTCATTTTCTGGCACTGTATGAACCTCATGGTGCTAAAAAAAACGATTAACTTTGTTCCAAGCATCAATATTTAATAATACAGACAAGCTTCCTTTTCTGCATTATTAAAATAAGCTAACAGTTCCTTTAAATACAATAGATACACTGTAAATGGGTGTTCTTGCACCAGCATTCAAGTTTTCTACAAGTGCACTTTATTTTAGCTGATACTATCATTTACCTACGATGATGAATATGAGATCGGTAATGATCTCTTTTACATGGTAAATACTGTCTAGAGTAAAAATAAAATGATTAATCAAACAATCTATATTCCTAGTTGAAAAGATGATTAGAAGAATCAAAATCAGATATTCTGTTATGCGGAAGGTGAAAGCTTGAGAGTTTGAAGTAAATCCAAATAAATCTCAAACCCCAATTTTACATAATTTTTTTTCAATAATATAAAAATTTAGTAATGGTTCAGTTTAAAAATGTCATGCAAATTCTTAATGATTATCATCAAATGTGTAATTGTAAAACCATATCATCATTAATTATATACAAAATTTTTATTGATTTCATGAACAAGTCTAAAACCCCCACTGAAAGAGCAGATTCCCATAATTTACACTGTTGAGATGCCTCACTTTTGTAAACTTTTTGAGACTTTTCAGTTTTAGAGCTTAGCAAAGTTTGTGGGCAAACAGGGATACAAGTCCTTAGATTTTGAACTATGAACTGTAAAATCTTTTTTCTCACTTGTGTCTGTTCAGATGCTGCAGTGGAGTTATTTATACTATAGCAGTAAGGTTTTAAGAGGTCATGGATGAGCATATGCAAGTTATTTTATTTCAGAATAGGAAGTTATTAGATACCCTTTCTTTCCAAATGTGAAAGTGCCAAGCCCCAAACGAGTATCCTCATAAGAATTTCCTTGTGCCTCCAAGAAATCTGTGTTTTCCTCAGATTTTACATGTCTTTACCTGCTCCTAGGTAATGGTTCCCACCTTTTTAATCTGAATGCTCCTGTTTTTCACTGGTTCACACAACCCCGACTGGTAACTTCTCCTCCATTTTGTCATTACCCAGCATCATCATCCTGCATACACCCCGTCCACCTTAGCCATTCAGCAACAAATCTGACAATACAGCAACTTACAACCCTCAATAACAGAACCACTCTCATGGATTAATGGCTGTAACATCCGTATTTCCAATGTTAAGATTTGTACCAGTTTCCTGTGTTTTTCTTAGCTTATTATTAAGCATATTTGTGACAATAGGAACCATTTTACAGATTCAGACTGGCTCAAGAAACTCACCCATCACAAGATCAGTTTTTACCTAAATAGAACATGTTTTGTCATATTTCAGCTATAAAAAACTTACAGGATGGGATGAAGGAATTGGATTCTCAAATTTTAGTTTTTTTTATCAATTTACATTAAAGTTCGCTTATATTAGTTTTTGCCCCCTAAGTCTTCATACATTAGGGTAACAGGTAAGTCATTTGCAGTGCTTCTGTCAGGAAATTAAGGGTTTTGGTTGAGTTGTCTTCCTTGTTTTCTCATCAGGGTGCATTCCATGGAGGCTGTGGTGTTGGGCTCAGAGGAGCTGCCAATACCCTTGATGAGGTGTGGATGATAAAGGGAGCAGCTCTGCATTTACTCAGTGCCTGAGTGTTACCTCCCTTGGTACAATCAAACCCTACTGTGTTTCTGTAGTTTTTCCTATGCATGCTTACCTGCTGTTGCAGTATGTTTTCTGTGTTCCAAGTAATTATTTTTGTGTCTGCTTCTGGTACTCTGTTCTTTGGATTCTCCCCTCGTCTACAAACCACTCAGGATCTATGCTCTTTGTCAACAGAAGAAAGACATTCAAGGATTTCAAACCAAAACTGCATCCACTCCACTTACTTCCACATCGTTCCACAGTGTGTCCTCTCTACCTGTCCAATCTCGCGCTGCACCTACAGCCTCCTCTCAACACCCAATTCCCCCCTGGACCACCAAAATCACCAGGCAACACCACAAGCACAATCCATGCTCTCCAAATCTGATCATTTCTCCCATCTTATCATAAAGTAAGATCACCTCCATACTCTAGGATTTACTCAGCTGGAATTCAGCCACTCACCCGCCGCCTCCTCAGTGCTCCCGGTTCCCAGCGTCACTGATTCCTACATGCCAGCCCTCAGAAGATTCCTCCGTGCACATTTCACATATTCACTGAACATACAATCTGTCACAATAAATCACCTTTATCTTATTTCTGGTTTCTGGAGTTGCTTTCCTGTTGTGGGTCAGAAAAGTTAGCAAAACCATGACATATTGAAAGTACTGCAAACACCACAACAGAGATACAAACGGACGTAATTTTGGGGGTGGGGGGGGGCACAGGGGACATGTCCCCTGCACTTTTTCAAATGTCTGATTTGATCCCCTGCACTTTTTACTGTCCAAAAACAAACACAATGTTTCACTACACTACACGGAAATTGTCAGCACTAGGACTAAGCGGAAAATAAATGCTTAAGCTGAAGCCCACTTCTCTGAGTTTAGACCGCCCACCAGCACTTGATTGGCTCTCTGTTGTTTGGACCACTTGTGTGATTGGCTGTCTCCACTGTCACTCCTTAAAGCTAACGTTACAATCATCTGACACGCTGCTGATATTGGTCTGTGATTGGAAGGTCATAGTGCTGGAGTACCAAGCGCTATCGTAATTATAACTATATAGTGGCAGGGTGTATTTTTCAGCTTTTTGTTGTTGAATTTTTGAGAAATCTTAAATGGTCCAGGAGTTACGGTTTTAAGGAGCACGCAGTTTGGTCATTGGATGGAATCTGCTACTGTAAGTAGGACATTTGTTTGTGTGATTGGGTCGGGTAAGCCAGAAGGGTTGTAATATCAGATGTATTCATTTATGCTAATCTTTGATTTGGTATTCACGTGCCCACAAAGCAACATTTTTGATATGACAACTATTTATGAGCTATATCAATTAGCTCTAAGTGTCAGTGTGAGTCTTTTCTAGTCACTTCCCCAGGTTTCCAGAGGGGTTCACCAGTTCTCTGATGCTGGAGCTTCCTCCACAGGTGCACCTGGTTACCTCTGACGAGCTGGGCCATTATAAGAGGAGTGGTGAACCAGCTTCTCAACGCCTGAGTATTATCTACTACCGGTAAACTATCCTCAGTGCCCCTCGTAGTGAATTTTTGAACGCTTCTCATTGTCTCTAGTGTTTTTGCTCCAGTAGTCTCTTGTATTTTGAACGCCTCTCGTAGTCTCTAGTGTTCTTTTGCTTCTAGTAGTCTTTTGTATTTTTTGAATGTTTTTGACTCCACCATTTGTTTGCTACATTGTTTTTTCCCACGCCCGTAGTAACCATTGTGTCTCCGCCCCAGGTCACCTCTTGTCATCCAACTCTAACAATCAACTAGTTCCTCTCTGGCTTCCCTCATCATCTGGTTCATACTCCTCTTGGCTAGCTCGACCTGTCCGCTCCAGCATCCATCATCTGCTGCTCTGACCTCCTCTGGATCTAACCTCATCATCGCCACTGGAAAAGACTCCCCGCTGACTCCTCCCTGGCGATTCCAACTCACCGTCCAAAGTAAGATCGTTCCCTTCATTCATTCTCTCACACTCAACTGTAACTCACCTCTCCTGTCCTGTCCTCACCCTCAGAAGCTCCCGGTCTACCACGTCGTCGACGCCCTCTGTTTCCTGTCGTTTCCTGTTTGCCCCGCTGTTTCCCGTGTCTCGCCATTCACTGCTGTTGCCGATCAGTCCGGATTCCCTCTCCCCATCAATCAACTAAAATAAATCATTGTAAACATCTCCTGAGAGTTCTTTGTTTATGTGGGTCCGAAGCTTAAACAACAACATGACACTAAGCCTTTTTAAAACGTGAGCAGTATTGACAGCTGTCTGGTTTCCAGTACTACTTTAAAAGTTGTGGTGTATGATGACAGATGCATACTAGGTGGAGACGATGTTACGAGAGCATTTACATCATATCCGGCCTAAATATCAGTAAATTTGAGTAAAATACAGACTTTGCTTATCCTGTGCAAATGCGGCACAAGTAACACAGAGCTGGGGGCACTACGGGATTAAGAAAAACATGATAATGTTTTGCTACATGCTTAATAACCAGTCAAACTAAAAAAGGAACCACTTAAAAGTAACAATTGAAACCTAGAAGAACTACGAGAAAACATGGTAAATTGATATACAAGAGTTTAGTTAAAAAATACGCCCCCCCACCACCTTTGGAATTACATTTTCGTCCATGGAAATAGTGGTTATATACATGGAATGTGTAACTCTTTAAAGTGTTCAGTAATGATATCCAGTACTTAAACCCACTTTTACAAAAATTATGACATGATAAGACATGTTTTCACAACACCCCTGCCTATTTCTACTTGTCTGCGTGTCAATTCATGCAAATAATTTCACATACTTATCATTTTGAATGCAAACCGCAGTGATTCAACAACACCTAGAAAGAGAAACATAAATACTGGTGCCCTCACTAGCTTACATACCTACTACAGACATGAAGTATTACCTAACAACAAGAACAGAAATGACCTAAATCCATCAACTAAAAAAATTAATTATCAAAGGGTATGCTAGAAAAGATTTTTAAACTTTAAGAAAGGAAAGGAAACGAAAATGTGTTCAAACAATTGGAAACGGCGGTGAGAATTGAGTAAGGTGGACATATATGACCTTCTGAAACAAACAGGTTCATTGTTTGAAGATGCACAATTGAAAGGCCACATGAGTGAACTGCCCAAAAAGGAATATTACGATGCCACACAGCACAGAGATGAAATTCAAAACTTCTGGAAAACCCTTTTTTCGTAGTGATAAAACTAAAATTGAAGTTTATGGCTGGAGGGTTTAAAAGCTACATTTCAAATGCAGTCAAGAAGGCCTATGATGAAAAATACATAGTTTCCACTGTGAAATATGTTAGTGGATCATTGATGTTTTGGGAAAATGAGAGCAACTAAGTCACAGAGAAGATGTTTGAATTGATGGCAGCAATAAGGCAGTAAATTATGTGAAAATACATCAAGGGAAATTTGCCCTCATTAGCCTTAGCTGTGATATACTTGGATGTTCCAGTATAAAAATGAACCAAAACACAAGGTTGAGTTGACTTCTCAGGCACTACACCAGTACAAGCAGAAAATTCTAGAGCAGACATGTTCCCCTAGCCATAATTGAGCCAGTTAGGGGATACGAAATTAGAAGTTGGTGCAAAAACATGCAAGATCCTCTAGGAAGTGTTGTTTTATGCTGAGAAGATTTAAGAGCTTCTCTGTCTGGGTAAATTAATTGCATGATCAATAACAATAGAATAAACTTATTTTATTTGAAATTACATTGATTATGAGGGACAAACATGCTGTTAAGAATCATTTCAGTATTGTCTTTCATATTTAAAGAGCAATAACAATAGTTTGGCAATAAAACGCTCCTCAATTCTCTAGCCTTATATGACAGAAACTTTTAGTTTTACAAATTTTATTTTTCGAAAAATTGACAAAACACTTGAATTACTCAAAAGTATGTAAACATAAGTGGGCAGCTGTAGATAATATGATAAATACTGGAAGAAGTAGAATTTTCCTTGTGTTAATGTTCCAAACCTGAATTCACTTTTATACCAACAAAAACATTTTTAAAGAGAGAGGAAATAAAATATTTACTGTTACTACATAAAATATGTAGAACCACTAGATAAAAAACAATACATGTCTGTCTTTGACAAACACACTCATTTGATGAGACATTTAATAATGGCCCAAAACAGTGCTTCTTGTCATCTTGACATATGTGCAAAATAAAGGGGAATGTCTACAGCCATTAATTTCTGAAGATGGGAGTGGTGGTCAGTCTCCTGCTAACACTTCTAGTTCCATAATGAATGAGAGAGTGTCATTTGTTTATTTTTTTGTGATACACATGAAAATGTTTGGGCATATTTTCTGCCTCTGTACATATAAACATTGTTTGTCATTAACCTATATAATGTATGCATTTGGTTTGAGGTTATTATTTGATTCTTGGAGTTAAGTGAGACAGTGTCAGTGATGCCAGAAATTGCCAAGTAAGTGCAAATGTGTAGAACAACGGCAATAATAATTGTGAAGGGAGGAAGGGAATTCAAAGGGGTCTTTTTGTTCCAGAACCATGAGGCTGAGAGGAAAAAAATAGTTGTCGTTTTACAACTGAGAGGCTCTTAGCATAAGACTGAAAGGCTAAAAGCAAAAAGCTCTGTCTTTCTATAAACAATGGTACTATATATTTAAATGTGTCATAATTGGTCTGTCAAAGGCTGACTTCACTATTTAAGTTGTTAATGATTGATTTGTTTTTATATGTAGAAGTCTTTATAAAAACTAACTATTTAGGCGTTAAATATGAATTTTAATTTTAAAACTTAAGCAGCCCTTTTAAAAAAACAACAATATTACAGCCATCTTTTATAGTATTGACTGTTGTGGCTGTAGCTTATCTACAGTTAAGATGAAGCAGCTGGATAAGCTCTTCAGGAAGGCCAGATCTGTGCCAGGATGGTCACTGGACAAAGTGAAGCTAGTGGGAGAGAAAAGGACTCTGGCTAAAATAACGTCTAAGTAAGACAATATCTCCCACCCTATGCATGAAGCTGTTACTGAACTGGAGAGCACCGTCAGTGACAGACTGCTGCATACTAAAAGGACAAAAAAGCGTTGTCGCAGACTCTTCCTCTCAGCAGCTATTAGACTTAATAACCATCAATGCTACCAGCAAATCAAATAAATGTTTGAAATTCCTGTTAGTATTTGCACATTGATATTGCATAAATTTTATGCTGATCATTACCTTTACAATAAATTCTCAACATCATCACACCACTTCCGTCATTGAGCATCTAGGTCCATCTATAACAGTATTGTGGCTAGGCCGAGTTTGGTTTATCTAACTATACTTTTCATCTGAGACATGGCAAAAGGTGCAAAAAGCCTTTTTTCTTGTAAAATAAGAAAATTCTCAGAGGCTCTCCCTTTGACAAACACATGCTTCACAGAGTGGCATACAACACAGAACACAGAATCAAGGAGGACTTCCATAAAACAATTTGGTCGTATCTCTGTATATTTTTCCGACTTTCCTCATATCTACTTTATTACTTTTTCATTTCCTCAGTGAAAGGAAGGAATAAAATTTTAGTCCCAACTATGTTGAGTCACATGCATCTTTGAACATCAATAATATACATACAAACATATTGTCTCTGTGCATGCTTCTGTTGTAAGCTTTTACAAAACTGATGGATACATTTTCATGTTCTTTTGTCGAATATTTATTTTTCAGACGGATGCGAGGTTTAGTTTTCCTAAACTGAGACTTTAAAAAAAATATATATATTAAAAAGCATTGCTGCTTTTTTTTGTGTGGATGTCGTCTTATAAGTCAGTGTGCTGTGTGCCAACTGTGTTTAGGTGGTAGTGCCGGCCCCTGGCTTAGGCAGTAAAGGCTAATGCTAAGGGCTTCAACCACAAGGGGGTGCCTGAAAACGCTGATCTTTTAATTTTCTCTGAAGTATTGTTAATAATTAATATTTTCATAAGTAACAATGTTATCCCTTAAGAAAATAATAAGTCCACATTAAATTTCAAAGCCTTCAAAGTAGTTTTTTTTACCAATAAGACTGACTCCGGAACAGCCCGCCGGACAGGTCCCAACCTGTAATAGTCGATAAAAATACTATTCCTTTTTCATAGTTAGAAGCCTAGCTGTGTTACAACTCATGTTGTCTAAAGTATTTTTATCTTGTTAAACTTTGAATCAATTTTGAAGAGCATATCATTAATGTTACAGCATTATTTAGCATTCCCATATGCTATGGACCAGAACCTCTAAAAAAGAAACTGCTTAGTCAACCACTTAAACTGGATAGCATCAAATTGGCCCCTGTTAACAATGTAAAGAACCTTGGTATTATTTTTTATCTAGAAAATACCGCAGTGATGGTTTATCTAAACTAGTCCATGCATTTGTTACCTCAAGGCTGGACTATTGTAACTCTTTATTAGCAAGAGGTTTGCAAAATGCAGTTAAAAGTCTTCGGTTGGTCCAAAACGCAGCAGCAAGATCTTCGCAATTTTAGCTTCCCTTCATTGGTTCCCTGTCAAACTTGAAATAGATTTTAATATTCTTCTGTTGACATATAAAGCCCTCACTTATCAAGCTCCATCATATATCAGAGATCAGATTTCTTCTTATGTCCCCAACAGAGCACTTTGCTCTAAGACTGCAGGTTTACTGGTGGTTCCTAGAATCTCTAAAAGCAGAATGGGAGGCACATATTTTAGTTATCAGGCTCCTCTCCTGTGGAACCAGCTTCCAGCTTTAGTCCGTGAGGCAGGCATCTGTCTAGTTTCAAATCTAGGCTTAAAACCTTCCTTTTTGATAAAGCTTATGGTTAGGAAGAGGTAGAAAAGACATCCTAAACCGGTTGGGGGAGGAACTCAGTTTTAACAGACGATTCTCCTTTGCTTTACCTTCTTCATGTCACACTCTAAAGACAGACATGAACACAAGGTTATTAAAGTTATTTCTATAGTTATCCTGCTATAGGCTTAGAGTGTCTGAGGACAATCTGACCACATCTCTCTCTGTTACTTTCTTCCTTTGTCCAATCTGCTTTAGTTACTGTTATTTCAACCTTGTTAACCTTTTGTTTTCTCTTAGTGTTCTTCTCTCCATAGTAACCCCACCTGGTCTGGCGTTCTGTTAGCTGAGACAGCTTCTAGGATGAGAACATGGGGTGAGATGCTTCCAGTGACGCTCTACAACTGCTGCTATAAACTGTTTTTTTTCAGTATCCTGTGCATCTATTTTAGTTTTCTGTCTCTTCAAAACCCCAGTCAGTCGTGGCAGATGCCTGTACTGAGCCAGGTTCTGCTGGAGGTTTCTTCCTGTTAAAGGGGAGTTTTTCCTCTCCACTGTCGCTACATGCATGCTCAGTATGAGGGATTGCTGTAAAGTCAACGACAACACAAGCCATTGTTTGGGTCTGCTGATTCCAGAGGAGTGAATGCTGCAAGTCAATGACTCGATGCAATCTGCTGGGGTTTCTTGGATTGGAAACTTTTCAAACTAGTTTGTAAAGATTTATCTATGATTTAAATAGATTTTCTTGTAAAATGCCTTGAGACGACATCTGTTGTAAATTGGCGCTATATAAATAAAGTGTTTCTTGATTCATCATTCTATAGAATATTATGCTGCAGTTTACAGATTTTTACTCTTCGCATTCTGCTAATTAGCATTTTACTGTAATGACAATAAACTGATTACAAGCCTTTATAATACTAATATGATTAGTATGTCAGAAAATTTCCCTTAGAAAAAAAAGGGACACGTCATGTACGGGCCAGCTGACCCGATTGCCTTTACCCTTTCTGGCATGGTGATTCTTTTTTAACAACCCCCACCAGCACCACCACCGCCTCCACCACTCTTGTGTGTAAAATGACTTTTTAAAATTATGTGACTCAAACCTGCATTGAATTAGATGCCTAGTTGTGAGTAACAAGAACACATGGAAAACAACTTATTTTGGTATTGCAATGTTTACCAATATTATTGATACTAAATCATTTTCTAATATTCTTCAGCCCTATATTGCACTTTATTTCACTGAGGCAGAGAGTTAAAGACATCGATGGAAACCAAAAGTAAGCTCTTTAGTCTTTACAAACAAAGAATATTTATTTATTTATTCCCTTTGCTGGATGACATACTGACCCATTTTTCTCAATATACTACTACTACAACAGCCTGCTGCTTCTTTGTTTAACTAGTTTTGTTAACATCCAATTTTCGTGTGGACTTTGAGAGAACTTTTTAAAAAGCCATTAAAAAAAGAAAATGTTAATGAGGCATCTAGTAGTTTGAAATGAATCAACCAAGATACACAGAGCATAAGTTAATCATATAATGATGCTACGAATTATACACTGATTGTAGCTAACGTAAAAACGTTTTTCAAAAAGAGGACATTCTTTTGAATGTCACGCAGTGGATCCTAAAGGCAGGAGGAAAACAAAAGTATAGGAAGACTTTAAGCTTAAAGTACAGGAGTGCAAAAGTCACCCAGTAGATTCTAAATACAATCTAACATTTTATTCAAGGAATAAATGAATTTAAGCAGTTGGTGGTTGTAGAACTGACTTCTGGCTCTGAGGGGCTAAAACTTAGCAGGAAAATATTGCTTTGATGTTAATTTTTGTTACCCAGAAATGAAATTAAAACCTTTATAAGTGAACACTAAATATATGCACTTTTGCATACATACGTGTAAAAATGTTGGAATTTCCATTGTCTTAATGTTTTCTGCTCTTAATGTCTGATTATTCTATTTTGCATTCATGTATTTTTCTCTGTCTTCCCATCAAAGTTATTTGTTTGTTTTATTTATTTTTTTTATGAACTTTTTATGAATCTTTTTTTTTTTTTTAACTTATAATCTTTATTGATAATAAGTTTCCCTGCATGGGCTACTTAAATAGTGTGCCGGCAGATTGTGCAGTGTACTTTATATTTATTAAGATACATTTTTTCTATCCAGGTATTTACTATTTTCCTCCATATATTTCTGCATCCTCTTTAGTTTTTTTCCCTGGAGCAGTTCTAGTTGCATCGCTATGCAAAAGCAACGTCTGCATCTGTGCCACTCCGTGCGCTCTGTTATCTCCCACAATCTTTTCCGTGAGTGATACTCGACCAATGGGATGAGCGTATTCTGGGTCGTCTCACACGTGTGGGAATATGTTGTCTGCTCATTGGTAACAATACAGGAGCAAGTTTTTCTATCTAATGTGCCCTGTTATTCATTTCCCATTAACTTTTTACTGGCTATTTCTTGACTCTCACTGTAATACGACACAAAGTGCGTTCCTTATCGGTTTAATATGGGAGGGATGCTTTTATTTCTAAATACGGAACGGTTCGGTTTTTCAAGGGACAGTTGGCAACCCTATGTGGCAGCACCAAGCACAAGCACAAAAACACACTTTGGCTATGAGTCTCCAGATGAACCCATTCAAGATGGACTGCAAAAAATGAAAACCAATTTTTTTATGTGGTTGTAGATACTACCATCTCTTCTCTTGATGAAAAAATTCAGTATCTTTGAAAGATTAACAAACCTTTGTTGTGCGCCTTGATTTCCCCAAATTAGGAGAAGAGGACCTGCTACACAAATTGTCAAACCATAAGAAGTGCTCTTCCCCATGACAGCCAGCTGGGCATTGATGCTGCTGATCTTGCAAGGGAAATGCACAATTTCCCACCACTGTCATCCAAGAATTTGACAAAAAGAACTTTTAACTTTTCTGCGTAAGAATAAGCATGTGTGGGTTTCTTTGAGAATCTCTCCCACTCTTCCTGGTACAGTGGCTCCTGCTGAAAGAAGCTTCTCCAAGCTCAAACCAAATAAAACTCACCTGAGCAGTGTGGCAATGAGTCCCACACTGCTGGATAAGACAAAGTAAAAAAATAAAATAAAATCTTATAAATAAAAACTTGATCTTAATTTCAAAGTACAGGAAATATCTATTCAAAACACTATAGAATAGTTTAAATTACTTTTTCATTGTTGTTTTGTAGCTTTATTGGGTGTTGTTGTGGATGAATAAATAAGGGCACACTGTTTAAATTAAGAAATTGTTAATCCATTCATGCATAATAAATAAATGTAGTGTACAGTTTTATTAGCGACCAAGTGTTGAAGTCCTCCTTGACTTCCCCAGGTTGGTTGATCTCAGGGCAGCATATTCAGGTTCTCACAATGTTCAAATAAAAGACAAGATCAGATCCGCTCAGCAAAAGACCATCTTGCGAGATTTTAAACTGATACCTTCTGCAGAAGGGAGACCTGGGACCTCTCTGTGCAATAGCTCCATCAGGTCTGAGGTCTCAGCCCAGCATCAGGCTATTTTATTGAAAGTAGGGAGTATACAGAGTCATAAAACAAATCACATGTGATTTACACAAACTGTTGCAGAAACCGTTATTCCCCCTCCTCGCTGAC
>JAVLVB010000003.1:1950648-1993134 GCA_032876305.1 Orestias chungarensis
TATATATATATATATATATATATATACATATATATATATATATATACATATATATATATATATACATATATATATATATACCTCAAATTAATACATCTTTCACTCAAATCTCCCACTTTTGTATCAACTATTTATTTCACGCCTTACCACCTGTCGCCCTACTTTGCTTGTGGTGCCCTTCTGGGGGTTGTTGTGTTTGCCGGGAAGATCTGATAAAAACCATACGCCGACATGTCTGCTCTTCAGTATTAATGAGATCAATCACAAGCATAACCATTTGCTCTGGCTCCTGCCTGTCCGCAGGCTTGAGACACAAAGAGAGTAAGAGAAAGTTGAATCGAGATGCATAAAGTGGATCAGTGTAGGTGTACAGCAGAGGGTTTGTGTGTGTATGTGTGTGTGTGTGTTAGTGTCTGAGTGTCATGGGGCTAATGCTGCATATGGAGTCGTCGCAGACTGTGGTATTGTGTATCTAAACCTGTCTGTATGTCGTTGACAGCGTGTGATGCAGCAGATTGCAGAGGGCGGGGGATAGTGGGTTGTGCCTGCATGCTAACAGATGGCAGGAGGAGAGGGCTTTGGAAATTTATTTTCCCGTTTCTTCAACATCAACTAGCTCAACATGTGTGTGCATGCGTGCAATTAAGAATGTGTGTTTGCGTGCATGTTTAAGAAAGTTTGTATTCATTCGTTTTCTTTAAAGTATGCAGAACTTTATCTTTCTGTCTGATGTATGCTCATCACATCTAAATTTATACAGCGTTAGCATGCTTGCTCCTCAGCTTAAGTACACGCACACAGGCAGGTGTTACCACTTGATCAACATCCTTTCCTCAGAGGAGAGAAAAGGAAAGAGGCTGGAAATAACACTTTTCTCTGTTTTAGCTTTAGCACCTCGGGGTGGGAAAAAGTAAAGAGGAGAGGGAATGAGACAGGACTCATGTGAGGGGAGTGAGGGCACAAAAGCGAGGGACAGGAATGACAAAAAATGTCAGAGCAGCATGGAGTAGACAGGATGCTGAGTGTGAGTCAGTTTATTACACCAGTCAACAGGCATTGAAAAAAGGCAACATGCAGAAAATATTTATTTTATTTCTATAAATATCAAATATCCTTATTAATTTAAGTTTGAGTAATTATTTGAATATATAAATCGGCTTTTAAATATGTTTGTATTCAGAAATTGTCATACACTAATATTACCACTGAATGTCTTTAAAAAAATTAAAGTAAACTAGATGAACTGCCTAGCCATAATGACTGTTTTTACATATGAAGAAAAAAAAATTAAGATTGCAAGCCTGACAGCACCACCCCACCTGTGAAATATAGGGATGGAAGGAAAATTTTAATTGCACTGATTCGTAAATTAGATTCTATCATTAGGAAAAAGTTACGAAATCATCATCTTAAGACCAGATTTTTACAAATAAATGATTATCATACAACTAAATTAGTTATAAAAGGGATTAATCTTAAAATGCAAATATTGTGTTTCACTTAACAAGCACTATTTTAAGGCTCAAATCAGAAGTAATTTTTAAGACCACTAAAATACTGGTAGTTTTCTCTGAAACCAGAGAAGGATACGAAATATCGCCTGTGTTAGGATCTCTCCACTGACTTTGTATTTGGAAAGAACTCAATCTACTGCTATTTCTGGTTTTACTGTGCAGGTGGAAGGGTTTTTGCTGTCATTTTCTTACTTTTGGACATTTAGTATGCTTTGTTACCATAGCAACAAAGTGTTTTACAACTTGGAGCTGGTGAATAGGAACACAAATGCTTTAAATACTTGCTCGACTACAGTCCAACCCTGTAAGAGTTAAAAATAGGACCTGCTAGAGAGAGAAGGAGCAAAGAGAAAACAGTGAAGGAGGATTAATTCCATCTCTGACATCGATCATAAGGAGAAACACAAGATTGCTAGCAAAGAAGTTGGATCCTGTGAAACCTGTGCAAAGAAAGATTATTCATGAATGAAAAACTGATAACTCTTGAGCATAGTCTTTATCAGACTTTGATGTAACAATAGGGTGTCCTTAGTCAGAAGCTGCTAGCTGTAATGCGGGCTGCTACAGGAAATCCTCCCTTCTCACAGACTTCAATATTTATAACAATGTTGATAACATGAGATCCAAAAACTTTAATTTCTGCTCTGGGGTTTTATGAAATGTGTTTGACTTTGAATTGTATAGACAGGGGTCCACTGTGTTGTGCTTTGGTTCCATAAGTTCCAAAATAGAAGCGTCCTGAACCCTATTGTGTTTTTTGAAACAAAGTTTAAAACACCTTTTCTTTCTGTGATATTTGTGTGTATTTAATAGCTTCAAATAATTTTGCTGCACAGTCAGACTGTTGCTTGCAGTTTTCTTGGTTTGATCATTTTAAATATTTTATATTTTGAATATTAGGGGATTCAGGCTGCACATGGCGCAGTGGGTAGCACTGTTGCCATGCAGCAAGAAGGCCCAGGGTTCAATTCACCTTGGGTCTTTCTGTAAGGAATTTGCATGGTCTCCCTGTGCATGCGTGGGTTCTCTCTGGGTACTCCAGCTTCCTCCCACACTCCAAAAACATGACTGTTGGGTTGATTGGGCACTCTAAATTGTCCTTAGGTGTGAGTGTGTGTATGAGTGGTTGTTTGTCTTGTATGTCTCTGTGTTGCCCTGCGATGGACTGGCGACCTGTCCAGGGTGTACCCCTGCCTCTCACCCGTTGTAAGCTGGCACCAGCAGACCCACCCGACCCCAATAGGGACAAGGGTGTCCAGAAAATGGGAGGATGGAATAATAGGGGATTCAACCTAGCCTAGACTATTCAATAAATACTAAAATACACCTTTTAGATATGCACAGACTAAAGGTGTAAAAGCAAATTCCACTTTTAAATTATTTATTATATATAGAATTAAGGTATTTTAACAGATCTTTCCTGTGTTTATTTCTGTGTGGGCCCAAAAGACACAATTTAAAAATGGTGTCTCAGTGCCAAGGGTTGTCTGCCACAAGAAGTAGTTTGTGAACAGACTTACTGTAGTAAATACAATGTCAGCTCATTAGTTTTTCTTTAACCTAAAAATGTCTCAAACGTTAATACAAAAGGATGTAATGCATAAAGTAATCAACTTCATTCCCAGGTGTTTACTCTTAGATTTTCTTCCTTATATTTTGTTTCAGGTTATGACTGGTGGAACTTTCATTAGTTACAGACAGGACACAGTTTTTAATCTTTAATGCTTTAGAAGAGTATGGTAAAACAAAAATATATATAATAGGCTACAACTACAGACATCAGAAACACAGACAAACCAAATTACTGTATAAAAAATGTGGTTTAACTGTTTTTTATACTGTGTTATTTAAAAGACTTTTCCACTGATTTTTCCACTAAAAGCTCAATATGGATATTCACTTTGCATTTACAATATTCAAAATTATTTCATTTTAATCTAATTTTACAATGCAAAAGTATTAAAATACTATAAAGCAACACTTTAGTATACGGATGTAAGGTACAAATTTGTGTTATTCTTACTTTGTGAGCTGACACAACCAAAGAACAGCAATTAGTATTATTCAGTTTAATTGCATGGCAAGGCAAAAGTAAAATAAATTAAATTTAGTTGCATAGGACATTTTGTATGGATGAAAATTCAAGGTGCTTTACATAAAATATAAGGAAAAAACAAACTAAAAAGAAAAAGAAAACAGACAGGTCAAACAAAATAAACATGAAATACAAGTGGAAAAACCATTGACTATTTCAATGAAATTAGAAGTACCTGCAGATAAAAGGCTCTCAGCTGCCATATGGGCAACTAAAAAGAACTGCTTTCTGCATTGATTTAATCATTGTCAGTGTAGGTCTGTCTGACTTGTGAAATATATTAGGAGCATAACACGGAAATACAGTCTTACCATGTTTGGTCATGACTCCAGCAAGAGATCATTGTCTGAGCTTCTTAGAGTCCAAGCTGTTTTATGTGCCTCTAAAATGTCTGCAAATGTAATTTGGCACTTGACCATAAAGACACGTGCATGAGCAGAGCTGTGCTAAAGTCTGTTCTTTGAATGGCAGGAAGCCATTGTAGAGATCTGAGCATTGGACTGCTATAGTCGTATTTCCTGGTTTTGGTGGGAACTCAAGCAGCAGCATTCTGAATGTTCGGTAGATGTTTTACAGCTCATTTAGAGAGCCCAGTCAGCAGGCTGTTACAGTGATCTAAACTACTGAAGATAAACACATGTATTAGTATTCCCAAGTCCGGTTTCTCACTACTCCTATGAATCCAGCATTGTTTTTTAGATGATAATTTAATGTGGCTGTTAAAGTTCAGGTTTGTCTGCGGTGTTAACCCAACATTTTTAACCTGATAAAAAAGTTCAAGAGATTCTCAAGTTGACTAACAACACTTTTTTCTTTGTTTCTGTAGGACACAGACAATATTTTGTTTTAATTTCACTGGAGAAATAAGTTTTGTATCGACAAACGTCTGTTGGATATCATGATACAATAAATCTACAGGTCCATGTAATCCTGCTGTCATCTGCATAGTTGTGGTATAATACATTATGGCTCTGTTTTAGCTAGCCCAATATAAGTGTGACAATATCAGTTGCTGATAAGGGAAGCTTCATAATCTTTTGCTCCAATCAACTACAACTCTCTACTAGTCAAGATAATCACTAAACTTTCCTTACCTTCATAGAGGCTACATGTTAGACTCCAATTTGAAAGTATAGTGTTGTCTTTGGTGAGTGCTTCTTAGTTTATCTGATGTATACATATTTTAATTTAACAGACCCACCTTGGGGTTTTATTCCACCACCATAAATGTAATCATTAAAACAGACAACTGTTCTTTTATATAAATCTGTTTACAATTTAAATATCACTTTGGTAGTCTGTTTTTATTTTCTGTTTTTTTAAAGATGCCTTTGGAAATGTTCTGGTTTAATCTATTCTGTACAGTGCAGTATTGTTCTGAAATGGATTTATATTTTAGTTATGGTCTAAACTGAAATTACTTTGTGTGTCAGCTGCTTCCTATACAAAAACACTGGTCCAAAGAATAACAAGTGTGAAATCTAAAAGCTAACTCATCAGCCTCTACCAAGTGCTTGGCAGCGATGGAGATGTTTGAGCTTTAACTAGCTTTTGTCAGGAACGGTGAATATGACTCAAGCAGAGGTGGATTGCGAGAGAGAAATACTGATTTATTGTATGGATGAATATCAACAGAACATAAACAGAGACTGAATTAATGCGGAACGGAGGTGGAACAACACACCAAGGAATAAACACGGGACCGTAAACTAGAAATAAATAAAAACAATGAACAAACCTAAACAACTCAGAGGGGGCGCGACAAAAACTACAGGCAATGAAGAAACAAACAAAGTACCATGATGTACTATGGATGAGAACAGAATAAAACGAAAGGGGAGAGAGACCAGCAAAGAGAAACCAGGCGAGCAGAAGGGGGAACTTACTGGGAAACGATGAGGTAAGGTAATGTAATAATCCAACAGTGAGTGAATGAGGGAACCAGGTTTATATACTGAGGAGAAGGAGGTGAACCAGAGGAGAAGATAAACATAATTTGACACAGGTGCGAGTGATAATGAGGGAACTCCAGCTGAAGGAAAACAAAGAGACAGAGAGGGAGAGAGACAGAGAGCAGGGGAAGAAAAATAGAACAAAAATAAAATGCTAACACTAATAATAAATGACAGAACAGCTAGAAAAACTAAAAAGGGAAACATATGCTGAACCTAAGAAATAAGAGAAAACCTCAACTAATCACAACATGAAATACATAAACCGTTAAGTCAAAAAACAAACAAAAAAAGACAACAGGCATCAAGACAGCTTTATTGTATTATGCACTTACATTTACTTTTACATTTATGCATTTAGCGGACGCTTTTATCCAAAGCGACTTACAAAAAGAAGGTTTAACATTGAACACTTATTCACCTATGATTGTCTATGTTGTGTAATTGATTAGGCCAATAAAATTTACCTAATGTATTCTGTTAAGTCAGTTTTGTGAGTAAAGTCATATGGTTGTGTTAAACAAACCATTTTGCATCAAGTTATATTTAGTTATCTAGATCTAGGTGCTACTAAGTTCTTCTAAGTTTTTATGGTCCCGCCTGATAATGTACACTATTTTTTTAAATGTATTTTGTAAAACAATGGTTAACAAAAATGCTACCTTGTTTTATATGTGCACTGACTGCTCTACCCCTTTACAGTAAATTAATGATCAGTAGATGGATTATTATTTAATTTCTGTAAACAGAACTTCACAGCAATAAATATAGAAAAGAAGACAACCCAAGTTTTATCATTCATAATTTTTTGATTTGTAGATCCAAATGATAGCTCAAAGAATTTTCTCTGTGCTGCTTATATTATTCAACCCTTATCCTTTAGAAAAAAGGATTTAGCCTTTTTCTATAACTGCTTTTTGGAAAACATAAAAAAGTCAACAAATGCAAGTGCACACAGACATAGAGTTTTTCAAATTATGTTTGATCATTGAAGAACTTTACCCTGTTTTTTTTTACTGCAACTGTGCTGCCATGCATAAGCTGTTTAGCATCCAGCCACTGTACAGTACAATCTTGAGTTGTCCTAATTATTTTTGTTTATCTAAAAATTTATGTCAACAGCTTCATGTGTGGTAGTATAATCCCACAAGCATAACATTCACGCTTAAATAGAACCCACCCTAAACAATGAAAGATGCCTATGATTACACTGTGTGCAGAACAAAACTACAAAGATGAAAAAAATATTCAATTTACACAAACCTGGCATAGAAACTTCTATTTATGTATTTGTCTATTTTTAAGTGTCAAATTTTAAGTGTCAATGAGACTCTAGGCAATGAATTGTACTTAGGGGAGGCAAGACCGGGATGTCAGACTATCATATATATCTTTTTAAAGATCATAAGTGGACATAAATATGTTACTTATAATTTTCAAATCTAAAATCCCATTTGATCTCAGCACTGCTTTTGATGCTTTTTAAAGGCTGATGTTTCTTTTCTGGTGGTTGGTTCCAATCAGGGATGAATGTAGTTGCTACATTATGGGGACCAAACCTTAAAAACATACATCTACGTTTGAACTGAGAACAATAGAGCCAAAAAGATGATGCTATGCCTGTAGTCTCAAAGGTTTTGCGAGAAAGCTTTGCTTTTATCTGTTTCTCACCACAATGATTAAATACTACTCAGTTCACGTTAATTTTCAATCCAGTTGTTTTGTATATCAATTCACTACAGATCATCTCAAGCACATTACAAGAGAAATCTTTTTAAAGCTAATCTTACATATCTTCCAGTTGAGCCTAGTTAACAAACAGAGCATCAAGTTTAGTCAATTAATTAAACTATAATCCATTGTGAACTTTCTCTGGGTCATAGGACATACAGTAGAAGTGTTTTGTTTAAATTTGTTGTATAGTATTTAAGAAAAACAAAAAGTTTCTCTTTGTAGGACAACAGAGCAGGTCCAGTCAAAGAAGGCTGGTCCTTCAATGTGTCCAGAGGGGGTATTCAAAGCTGTCAGTGTGTCAACAGTATGGCCTTGTCCTCTTACACTGTGTCACTGCTAAAAAAAACAAGAGTACACACATATTACCCTTTACGCATTCACAAAGAACCAAAAACAAAGTATAACACTGAAATGACAGGATGGAAGCATTGGCACATGCTCGCTGATGCTGACAGGCCCACACAGAGATACTACAGGGCCAGAAAAGGGCTGAGGCTAGTGACAGTCTCTCTAGAGGAAGGAGGCAGAGTGACACAAGGTGGCCAGTGGTGTCATTAAGAAGTGACAGAAATGACCCAGTTTCCCTTTTAGCCTCCCCTTCCAAACCGTCAGCACTTGCTTCCAACTTTGGGTATTTGGTTTCACTTAACTTAGATTCTGTCATGGTCACCACCCCCCCTTTCCTCCGCAAAGCTTTAGACTCTATTATCTAACAAAAATCAAAGGACATACAGACAGTGCAGAAGTTTTTTTCAGTAACTTGTGAAAATGTAAATGAAAGTGTTTTATTCATGTAATTAAGAAAAACAGATTAAGGTTATATTGCCTTCCCAAAGCATTCAGATGCTTTTGACCTTTTTTTTTGTTGTAGTCAGTTTAAAAGATGTTGCTTCAGTGTGTTTTATTCTTTTTTTCTTTTTTTTTTTGAATAACACAATATAATTGACAATTGTAATTAATAATTACAATCTCAAAATACTTATGTGAATATGTTCAGGCTGTTTTAAGTTCTGGGAAATGCTGTTTAAATTAGGGTATTAAAATGTGACTGGCTACAGCAAAACCAGAAAAAATGAGGCAATTTTCAGGTATTTAGAGATACAATTTCCAATGATGCCAAATAGAAAGAAACAAGAGGAAGCAAAAAAGCAAAGGTAAATTAATTCAACAGGAAAACAAATGATATCCCATAAAAATTCAAACAAGACAAACCTGCAGAAACCATATCCTGGAAATTCTCTTTTCATTTCAGCTGTAGTACTTTGCATAATTTTTGATTAAAGTTAGGCTTATGGTCAAGGCAGAGTAATGTATATTGGTTAGGGTGATTGAAGGCTTACAGTTAGGAACATTACAGGCTTTCTGTTGGAACGTACCATATAAAAACATGCATTTATCATATTTAGCTGCTCCAAACTAGACAATTAAGTTATCGACACTAAAGACTTAACTCTACACTAGAAAAAAACACACATAGTGATGCTAAATACATACTTGGAATATACTGAAAACACAGAAAACCATCCTTAAGAAATGCTTGCCTGTGAAGAATTTGATTGCTTTATTTCCAAACAAGTGTTCACATTCCTCTACTACATCCGAGCAGAGACATGCTGTGGCGATTTTCCTGGTTGTTAGGGTGTGAAAGTATTATTTGTCTTGCAAAAAAAGCATAGAATTAAACATTTTTAGATTAGTTTATTCATAAGTAAACATAAAACATACAATGCCCATTTTTTTCTTTTTCTTTTTTTTCTTTTTTTCTTAAGAAAACCTTCTATGAAACAAAAAACATTAAAAGCCGATCTATACATAAAGCAGTTTTGTCAGTTTGGAGGGTTTCTTTTTAACCACTCTAATCTTTACCTCTCGCCACAGTTTCTCTATTGACTGGAGGTTTGGACTTTCTATGCCAATATTACTTTCCGCCAAAACAGTTGTTAGCTTAAACCTTAATCTCCCTCGGGCATGTGTTAAAGACAGACAGCTTTTTATTTATCTAATCACTAATGAGTCGGAAAACTTCATTTTCAATGAAAGTCTCCTTGCGCATTTAAGCAGTCAAAACTATACAATAATGTCAAAATAACAGTTTGATGTAACAAAGAGACAGGGTTTGTTTTTATAAAAGATAAAAGAAATTTGCTCAGCATCAATTGTATGCTACAAGCTTTACCACATTTTTGTATATTGATAGCACTTCTGTAGATCTGCACTTAACATAGATAGTTGAAGGTCTAAAGCAGAGATGCTGACACACCTGAAAGACCTCTTCACTACATTATGCAGAAGAGAGTTTATTGTGTATTTGTAAAGCAACATTCCCTCATGATTAGATTATTTTCTACTTACCTTACTTTGCTTAGGGCTGCGCAGGAGCTTTAGCTTAAGTCTGTAGTTCAAAAGCAGTATGTTTTTGAATGCTTCAGTCATAGATGTTAATGTATTTTGTTAGGATTTCATTTAAAGGTCCAAGCAAGATAAACATTTTTAAATGCTGGTGTTCATTTATTCTTTATTATCTTTTAGTCTAAATTAGTTTTTTTCTGCAAATACCTTTGCATATGTAGAAAATTTTTGTTGTCTATTCTTTGCAAATTAGCTTCAACTAGGTTATAATTAACAAAGAACATCTACCAACATAAACTTTCAAGTCGTGGCACAGATTCTTAATTATAGGTTTAAACTCTAATAGTTGAGCATGCTTAACTTATTAACTTTCAGCTCTATCAGTGTCCTATGGTTTATCCTGCTTCAAACTGAACTGTAACCTAAGTGTCAAGTCTGGTGCAACATCACTAGCTTTTCTTATGGAATTTGTAACAGTAATGTGTTTTGTTTTGTGTATTTAGCACCGTCCATTTTTTTATTAACTTTGTACAATTACCCTGGTCTGGCTAAAGAAAACATCCATGCATTAAAATGATATAATTTACCTTGTTTCACTGTGGGGATGATTTCAGTTTTTCGCTACAGGTTATACGTTTTTGTAGGTGGGACAAAAGTCATGTCAAAAACGACTTTCTTCTTGTCTTATAACGGTTTGAGAAACATATAACTAATAGTTGTCCTGCCAACAGAATCCCCCATCTCTTTGTCTCTCTGTAGCTCATCCTGCAACTTTGTCAACACTATTGTCTGATATTACCTGCCTGCTTACGTACATAACACTGGTTTAGACTTTCACATTTCCTGCTGCGTGTTGTCAAAAATGTTATGACTTCAAAGGAAGGTTGTAATCAACCCTAAGGTATTTATACTTTTTCTACATTTCAACCCAAAATATTTATGAAAAGAAAGATGAGCGTTTACTTTTGAAACTACATCCTTATTATAAAATTGAGGAATTTTAGATTAAGAACATTAGAAAAGTAAAATTCACAATGAACAAGTTAGACCAGGTCAAATATATCATCTCACAAACAGCCTTTAACTGCTGTGATGCTCAAAAAATGCATATAAATGTACATGAATTTCCACTCCTTTTCATCTAAACCCAACAATCGCTTAAGTTGCAGCTTCTGCAACTTTCCCTTTGATTAGCCACGTGTGACACATCATAGACAAGCACACAAAACCCTCACCCACAGACATATATACACATGGTGAACAATTTTTAGCATGACATTGAAAATTCCCTTTGATCCCCCTGTTAGAAGATGTCTGAGCCAATTTCTAATAAGCAAGTGAGAAGAGAAGAAACCAAAATATGCATGAGCAATGTCTCAGTTGTACACATTAAGAGAGGCTGCAAAGACGTGTTTGGAGTCAACATAAAAATCACCGTGAAACTGTTCACTGTCAGACTAAATTTTCTCTGATGACCCATGAAACATCAAATAATTGTGATCATTAAACTCTTCTTCCATGTTGCATGTGTATTTACTGGTGAGGTATGATGATATAACCAGATAAAAAAAGGATAAAAAACAGGGGAAAAGAAATGAAAAAATAAAGAAAAAGTTCCCCCCAGACAGTTGTATTTACAGCGGTTGTTCTTAAATATGATTTTAACTAATACTTTTGGTTCCCCCATTTCAAGTCCAAACACATGTGCTTGTTTTCTTTTTCTTTTTTTTTCAGAGTGAGCTTACACTAATTATTTTTTCCCCAGAGATTATACTGCCCATTCATTCACTCTACAAAACTAATAGTTTTTAGTTTAAGATGATTGATGAGTAGAATAAATCAGGTAGCTCCTGTCACTTCAATCTCTGTTATCTACTTCCTGTTTCAGATTTCCTCCCAGATGGACTTCCTGTGTTGCCCAGGAGACTATTCATCACCATGACAACCAAGTGCACCTCCTGCAGTTATTGCTATTATTATAAGCAGAAATGTTTCTTGAAATGTTTAAACCTGGAAGACATAAGTTTTACGTGTCTATACATATGAAATAAACAGCTTTTGCACACTTGCTGTGTAAATATTTGCATAAAATACACATATAGACATACTACAGTATATATAGTTGCATATTTCTTTTTACTTCTCGCTTAATGCCTTCCTTCCAGGTGCTAGTTTTTCATTTTATGTAACTTTGACCCACTTTTTCACTGTATTAGACAGTCAAAGCAACAGCAAAAAAAAAAAAAAAACAGCTTTTGAATTTGAAAATGCCACACTTGTCACCACTCTTTTCCTTGCTATGAGCCTTGACAAAAATTGGACTTTAGGAAGCAATTAAAAAGATAAAGACTGAGAAGTAAGAAAACTAGTGGCCACTTTAACTATAAATGTAGGCATACATACAAAAGTAAAACAGGATTTGACAGATAAATGTACACAAACATGCTTGCAGTGTGGTTTTAACTTTCATTAAAGTTGTCATTTGTTATTGCCAACCAGTTTGATTTAAAGTTAGACTATTAGACCAATAAGTGGTTACAAAATGGCTGCAAATTACTTTCTTGAAAATTAGCCTTGAAATTAGATAAAGCATCTCGCAAATAGACACTGCAGTGTTTGTATCCCATTATGCCTAAAAGAATTACCCAAAAGGAGGTTCTTTTGCTTAGACTGGCTCATGAAGCTATAATGAACACCAAAGGGAATTTGATATTAAATTGTAATCACAGCGGTATATAGGACTGAGTCAAGAGATATATGACTGAAAGAAAAATCATTAAATTTAAAAAAATGTACACATAAGAGTAGTTTACAGTAACAAATCTAAATAGCATAGGTTACGAACAGTGAATATGTAAAAATCATGGCTCATTACTCTGGCCCAGGAGCAGTTAGTTATTTAAATGTTAATTAGTTCTACTAAAAATATGCTGACATTAGATTCAAGTGTCCATGGAGTATAGTCAAAACTAAAATTGTGTCTAACAGAGTAATATGTACTTTATTGCAAAAAAAAAAAAAAAAATAGCAGAACATGAGGAGAGTATATCAAAAAAGAATAATTTATATCAAATTAAAGCAGAACAACTTCAACTTGACTTTGGTCTCAGTAAATGTTGCTTAAAATTCTAACATACACATCACTGACTAAAATATATTTTCACTGTCACATTATTACAAAAAAGGGAGGCTTTAGTTTTAAAATGTGATTTTATCTATGACTCACTACCTGTTTTGGAGAGAAAAAAGTGTCAACAACTTCTAAGTAAGAGGACTCATTATTTTTAGGCTGGAAAAGTTTGGTTTAGAGTGGTTTGTTTTGTATTATTTTCCATAGTTGTTTTTCAGATGTTAAGTGAAAATCCAATGAAAGTGGTGACAATGCTAAGCAATCAAACGCATGCTGTGAATATCGTGGATATATGAGTGAGTTTTAATCACTGATGAAGTTAGGAAGCACTGTGGGAGACATCCAAACCAACTCCTTTAGTTGCCCGAGGGTGTTTTCTTTTAATGTGGAGGAGCAGCAATTGTATCCCTCCCAAAGGTACCATTAAGTTGACCCCCTATCTTATTCTTCAGGTTGAGCCAAGTCACCTTGTAGAACAAGCTGCTATCTAACCCTAACCCTAACCCTAGCGTATTGGTAGTGTGGTAAATCAGATTTTTTTCAGTCCAAACATCAGGTACATAACATAAGTAAGGATTGGAAAGAAAATGTTACAGTGTTTTATAAGTTTATCATTTTTGATCACTCATTTAAAAATGAAACATGATATAAGATAATTGTCTCCCATTGGAGAAATTTGTCTCAGAAGAAGAAGGCAAAAATGCTGCAGTAGAAAGACAAACAATACTACAATTAAAACAATAAAATAGCTACATGCATACAAAAAATAATATAAAAAAAAGCATAAAAGATCACCTAAAGATGCACCAAGCTGTGTGCAAAAGAGGAAACACATTTGAGGGCTACTAAAAAAATAAGAATTCAATATCTTGTGTATTTTTAATATTGTTAAAACGTTTAAAACTTTATCAGAAACGATGAATAAAAAGGAAAGATGTGGTACGTAACGTTGCACTAATAATATAAATAGCGACTGCCTTGAATCAATCTAAGAATTTAGCGGAAGTGCGGAAGATGTATAAAGCTACACATGAACAATGAAACATTATAGGTGTCTTACTTGGGATAAAGTGAAAACAACTTCAATGATGGTTAGTGCTGCAAAGTCGTCCAATCCAAAGAAATACAAATTTGAGATTTTTTAGAAACAATTTTACAGACTATTGGGTTAAGGTCCAGTGTGAAGAGGTTTTCTAAAACTAATCTAAATACACTGAAATAATGTGTTGTGCCATTGTGTTTTTTTAAAGCAAAGAGACATCTGAACATGGTGTTGTCTTCTAAGTGTGAGCCTTTATGATTTAAAACCAAGCAATGATATGTAACCATTGGCTAGATATTGTAGGAATCTTTTTCGTATCAGTAGGCAGTTTCCTTTGTTGTTTAACACTTTTAAATATGTCAAGAAAAACAACTCAACATATAGGGGAAACATAACAATGCCATATATATCTTTAATTATCCTCAATAATTTCCCCTTGTAGATATAAATGTGCATTCTTCGAAGTGTTAGAAAATGGGGATTGGCGTGGTTGGGGTATTATGTTTTCTCCTCGACCATCCACCAGAGGGTGTGAAATGGGATGACTTTTTGGACTGGGTCCATTAGCCTGTTTCCTGATGAGCCTGTCAGCATAAGAGGAGAGGCTCTGCAGTCCCTCCCACTCTCTCACCTCCATCAAGCGCCCATTTGTCTGGACTCCCGAGGCAAAAGAAGCTTTCAAGAAATTAAAGACCCTATTTGCCCAAGCACCAGTTCGACCTCGAGGTAGATGCCTCAGACCTGGGAGTTGGAGCCATCCTCTCTCAGAGGTCAGAGGAGGATAATAAACTCGACCCATGTGCCTTCTTCTCCCAACGTCTTTCACTCTCCGAAAGGAACTACAATGTGAGAGACAACTCTTGGCCATCAAGTTAGCCCTTGAAGAGTGGCGTCACTGCTTGGAGTGTGCTAACCATCCTGTGCTGGTCTGGATGGATCATAGAAACCTAGAGTACATTAAGTCAGTTAAACGTCTCAACCCTCAACAGTCTCACTGGTCTCTGTTTTTCTGTCGTTTCAATGTATCCATCTCTTACAGACCCGGCACAAAGAACCTCAAGCCCGATGCTCTCTCCCGCCAGTTTTCCCCTGATGATACACCCTACGAACCAGCTCCCCTCGTCCCTCCTGATTGTGTGGTTGGATTGGTATCCTGGGAGATCGAAGACATCATCAATGACGCCCTTCAGACCGAACCGGGTCCCAGGACATCACCCCATAAAACCACGTATGTTCGCTCCTCAGTACGCTCTCGTGTCATCCATTGGTTCCATACTGCTTGTTTCTCCTGTCACCTTGGTTCCAGTCAGACCATCGCCCTCATTTCCCGCAGATTCTGGTGGCCCAATATCCGTCACGACGTTCACAATTATGTTCAAGCCTTTCCTACGTGCTCCAGAAACAAATCCAGCAATAAACCCCCGTCTGGTCCTCTTCAACCTCTCCAAATCCCAAAGCGACACTGGTCCCATATCGCCGTACATTTCATCACTGGAATTCCCCCTTCACAAGGTATGACCACCGTCCTAACCATCACCGACCATTTTTCCAAATCCTGTCATCTTATATCCCTCAGCAAGTTGCCCTCTACCTTCCAGACTGCACGCCTCCTGGTTAAACACGTCTTCCGGCTTCATGAAATCCCTACCGAAATCCTGTCTGACCGCGGCCCCCAGTTCACCTCTCAGGTTTGGAAGCACTTCTGCGTCGCGCTGGGGGCCAAAATCAGTTTAACCTCTGGGTACCATCCCAAGTCAAACGGTCAGACTTAGCGCCTTAAGCAGGAGGTTGAGGCAGCCTTCCGGTGTGTAGCTTCAACCCATCAGGCCGACTGGAACCAGCATCTTCCTTAGATTGAGTACACTCACAACTGTCACGTTTCCGCTGCCACAGGACTATCGCCATTCGACATCTGCTTGGGGTAGCCACCAGTTTTTCCTGCCGACGAGAGGGATATCTCGGTCACCTCGGTCCACCACCACATCCGCCGAATCCGCTCTATTTGGAGAAACACCTTTTCAGCTCTTGAAAAGATATGCTGACTGAAGACGCACTCCTGCACCCATCTACTCCCCCGGTCAGTAGGTCTGGTTATCCTCCTGAGATATGCCTCTCAAATCCATCTCCCGCAAATTATCCCCCTGTTTCATTGGCCCCTACACCATTGATAGCATTATCAGTCCTTCTACTGTCCGTTTCCGTCTCCCCTCCAGTTTCAAGATTCACCCCACATTTCACGTCTCACAAATCAAGCCCTTCCAGACCAGGGACTTGTGCCCTCCAGCCGATGCCCCTCTGCCCGGCCGTATCATTGATGGGCACCCGGCTTATGATGTCCGCAGGATCGTGGCTGCCCGTCTACACCAGTATCTCGTCGACTGGGAGGGCTACGGTCCCAAGGAGCATAGCTGGGTGCCCCACTCCTTCATACTCGACCCTAGCCTCATTCGGGACTTTGAAGCCTCCTCCCCGTTGTCTGGACTGCCAGGTGGCGGTCCTTGAAGGGGGGGTACTGTCAGGTTGGGTCCTTTCAGTGTACTTTTCAGGTTGTCCACTGGGGGTCGCCATAACCACCGCTGCCGGTGCACCTGCTCACCAGACTATGTGCATCCAATCGGCAATTACAAGCTGGACCAGTTAAAGGAGCGGTGGAACAACTACTCATCGCCTGAGTATTAGTTGCTTCTGTTAACCCTCTTGCTCTGAGTGCCACACTAAGTCTCTAGTTAAATGTTTTCTGTGTTTTCTAGTTCTAGTCTCTCAAGTCTGTCTCTAGTTTCAAGTTTCTCCAGTTGCTTTTTGATCCCTCTAGTTTTCTAGTTTATAGTTACAATTGCTATTTTGTTACTTTGTTTTTCCCCCCTTTCAAGCCCCTCATCATCTCTTGTGCTCCTCCCAGGTTCCCATCATCTCCAGTATACATACCATTCAAGAACCTCTCCCGTCCGTGCAACTCTCTGGTTTCTCCGCTCCTCTGGTTCAGCTCGGTCTGCCCGTTCCACCACTCTCCATCTGCTGCACTCGCCCCCCCTGGACAACCAACCTCTGGATTCACTGGAAGGACTCACCATTCACTCCTCCTGGCGTCAACAATCAACTCACAAGTAAGATCTCTCCAATACTCTTCATGTTCCGCCTGCATCACCTCACCCCGCTCTGCTTACCTCTCAATGGTCTCCGGTCTCCCACGTCGTCCTCGCCATCCTCTGGTTTCCCGTTACCGATCAACTCTGGTCGCCGTTGCTGTCCGCCGTCTCTGGTTTCCCGTTGCCCATTGCCTTTGGTTCCCGTTGCTGTCAGCCGTCTCTGGATTCCCCGTTGCAGACCACCTCTGGTTTCCCGTTGCCGATCACCTTTGGTTCCCGTTGCTGGTTGCCGTCACTGGTCTCCCCGTTGCAGAACTCTCTGGTTCAAGATCCAAACCCAATTCCCTTCAATAAATCTAATTATTATTGTACTCCTGAGAGTCCTCCATTTTATGTGGGTCCGTAGCTCTAACAACAAAACAGAATGATGCTGCCATTTAAATCTCTTTAAACATCAGAAAATAAAACACAGACATGTAATAAAATCATAGAAAATCTTTCAATTTTTTTATAGTTTACTAAAGTAAAACATGGGCATTAGGAAAAAAAATGCAACTGAATTTAACATCAAACAATTTTTAATAACATAGTATAAGATTTATAATTTACCTAGATAATAATAAAACAAGCATTGCCTAAAAACAGAGAGGCAACCAATTATTAGTTTGAGTTTATTAATAGGGGAATTACTATCTTGCAAACCAACCAAAAAAAAGTCCATCTGTGGTTTCAGTAGCTTTAATTCTAAAGTAAAGCACGCCAAAGCAATGTTTGACCTACAAATCTTAATGTTTTGCTTGTTTAAATCATTGTGACTAATATTTATTTGATGATCTGTTGTCTACTGTGGCTTATGAGTTGAGTCCATATTATGACATTGTCTTTATAAAAAAGTGACTGGCAATGATTTCAGAGAGAAACAAAAGGACAGTATCTCTGTCACAAGAATAGGCCAATCATGCGAATCTGCGTGTGTCTTGGAAATGTAATCAATGACGGTCTCAAGGGTGTGGCTCACCGTTGCTTGACTTCGACAGATAATATAGACAAATAGATTGTGATGGATTGTTTCACGTTGTTTAACTCAAGGCCATGAATTCCATTTATTCTCCACAGTTATAATGGAAATGAGTCACACAATTGTGTTATCTTTGTCTATGATTAATTGCTTAATTTATTAAAGGCCCACCAAACATATTGGCAAATAGAGTAAACACTTTGACAAATGTAAGTCTCACAAAGTTTTTGTGTTATTTGTATCTTTTAAGCACCTACAGTTTCAAAAATGCAAAATTACAATTACTTTTTGTTGTTACAATCAATGATAATTTAAAATAACATCTTACAGTATTTTTGAGTCCACTGCTGTTTAAAAGCACTAAACAACAACAAAAAATTACCTCCTACAACAGATTATTACAATACCTAGCCAATGCTATGTTGATCATTAACTATGAGTTAACTATTTCTCAAGCTTTGAACATATCACAAAGCACTCTTTATTTCATCATACGAAAATTGAAAGAGTATGGCAAGAATGTAAAGCTACCAAGACAAGGCCGTCTACCTTAACTCACTGGTTGAACAGGGAGAGCACTGATCAAAGATGCAGCCAAAAACCCATTATAACACTGCAGAGATCCACAAGTCAGTTTGGGGAATCTGTCCACAAGATAACCATTACACTGCAAAAATGTGGTGTTCTTTATTGAAGAGTGCCAAGAAGAAAGTCATTGTTTGAAGAACAACCCAGTTACAGTTTGCAAAATTGCCATGTTGGGGGCAAACACAATTTGGTCAGACTAGATCAAAACGGAACTTTTGACCAAAATGCAAAACGCTATTTGTGGTTAACTAACACTGCCCATCAATCTGACAACACCAAGTTTTCATCAAATAATGTAGGTCCACTGTTTTGTTTCTAAAAGGTGTGGTGTCACTTCGACTGGCGGAGGCTCTGCGTTCAGGAAAGGAGGCGAGGCAACAGATTGCAGTCAAGATAGAGTTTATGTAAAACTGAAGGTCACATTTGAACTGACACCCTGTTCTAGTGAGACAAAGAAGCTGGCTTTTATACCCGTTTTACTTCCTAAACAACAATCTGCGCATGTGCAAAATCAAACATGAGCGCGCATTGTACGGTCGGGTGGGTGGGGACATTAGTTATATGCGTCATCACGTAAATTTTATTTCCGCATTGACAGTCAGTTATTTTTCACCACCAGTCGTTTTTGATTGGCTATCATTTTCTATGGGATTTTCCATTGATATTTTTCTATTGAAAAGATCCTCTCCTATACCTTTAACATAACTCTTCAGAGCACTACCCGCTTAACTGATAATGGTATGCTCCAGGAGGTTTTTAATAGCACCTGGAGCACTTGTCTCCCTTTGCTGCTCCACCCTGCTGAGGAGAAACACCCAAAAGATAGGCCAACAATTAACCTCAAATTAAAACAACCTAACATTTCCCCACATTCCCCCTGTCCAGGAAGGATGGCCAATCCTTCTGGCTGAAAGAATGTTTATATAAATGTCAATGTAACTGAAAAAAAGAACTGAAACCAAAAAGCATTTGTTCTGTAAATAAATATCAATAATCATTAGGGATGGAGCCCTGGTCTCCATCGCATGTGGAAAATAACATTTAGGCATTGATTTCTTTGCATATACATAATAACCCTTTTTTTCAGCTAGGAAATGCATCATGCACAGAATTTGTCTGAAATTTTTTTTGAAAAGGCCCACCCTGTCATTGCATTGTGGGACTAATTTGCTAAATCCTCTTATGTTCCTATTCTGGTATCAGGAAGAGTTTCTGAAAGAGAGACTGAAAAACTGTACCGATTAAGTGAAATTGCAGTTTTTAGAAATACTATATATTGAAATAAACACATAACAAGTGTGTTTGTCTCTATTTATTTATTCCCCAAATAACTGACAAACGAGGGTCCAGGCCAGGAAGCAGAGTTGTAGTTTAGAACTCCTCTCTGCAACTTCTCTACAGTTACCTACCCATTATCCCATTTAGACAGTGTCCTGCCCACAGCCAAAACCAAATAGTTTAAAGATCAACCTAAAAAGAGCAAAGCCTGAAAATCTCATAAAGATAAAAACAACTCAGATTAAACAAAATGTACAACTATTAAGTATGGCTTAGAGAACTTCATATCTCTCTCCTCAAAGTCTTTATTAGTTAATGACTTAATTCTAGATAATCAAATTGATTTGCTTTGTCTCACAGAAACCTACCTGCAGTAGGAGGATTATGCCTATTAGTATCAACGAATCAACTCCCTCTAATTATTCAAATTTTCACATTCCTTTAAGTACTAGGAGAAGTGGAGGAGTAGGCAGTATTTTTCAATCATATTTATTAATTAATCCCAGGCCTACTAACATTTAACCCTTAGCCTTCCTCATCCAACCTCTAAAAGAATTAAACCGCTTCTGTTTGTTATGTTGTATAGTCCTCCAGATCCTTACTCTGAATTTAATGTTCAGATCTGAGATTTTTTATCTGAATTAGTGTTAAACAATGATAAAGTCATTATAGTGGGAGATTTTAACATTCATGTTGACACCAAAAATGACAGCCTGAATGTAGCCTTTACTGCCATTTTTGACTCAGTTGGCTTCATTTAAAAAATCCAGACACCTACCCACTATCTTGGTCACACTTTAGACCTTGTGCTTACTTATGGCATTGAGTGTGAGAAAGTTACAGTAATGCCTCATAACCTTCTCCTTTCTGACCATTTTTATTTAACTTTTTAGTTCTTTTTTACTGAGTACTCAAAATTTTCATTATAGTAGGTGTCTATCAGACAATGCGGTGAAAACTTTTGAATAATCCATTCCACGTTTATTTTTCTGATGGATTGTTTTGAAAAAAATATGATTTTATTTATTTTTTAACCAAAATAAAGTATCATTAATTCATTCATTCATTCATTTAATTTCTTCAGTATCCCAAAGAATTGTATTGGTAGGCAGCAAATTCATTTAATGCCCTACACAAATTGATGTTGCTGTTTATAGTATTACGTCCTTATTGTGTATTGCATTAGACAACGTAGCCCTCACAAAAAAGGAAAGTGATTACTCGTAGGATGTTCGCTCCCTGGTTTAATTTAAAACTTTGTATCTTGAAGAGAAACACCAGGAAACTGGAAAAGAAATGTCGGTCTTCACTTTTAGAGGAGTCCTATTTATCCTGGAAAAACAGCGTGCTTCTGTATAAAAGGACCCTTTGTCAAGCTAGATCTGTATATTTTACATCATTAATAGAGGAGAATCCTAGGTTTCTTTTTAATACGGTTGCCAAACTTACAAGAAATGAAAACTCTGTTGTGCCATCCATTCCTCCAGCTCTTAGCTGTAATGACTTTGTCATTACAGGAGGCACTAAATGTGGCTCTGGAGCCTAATCTCTTTTTTTTAATGTTTTTGAACCCTCTGAAGCTTTCAAAAATATTGTTTTCATCTAAGCCTTCAACTTGTATGTTGGACCCAATCCCAACCAAGTTGTTTAAAGAAGTATTTCCTATTATTATTACCCCATTTTGGATATGATTAATCTGTCATTAGTGAATGGCTATGTATCAGACGCCCTTAAGGTGGCTGTAATAAAACCCTTACTCAAGAAACCTTCTCTTGATCAAGACGACTTAATAAATTACAGACCCATATCTAACGTTCCTTTTTTATCTAAAATCTTTGAAAAAATTGTTGTTAATCAACTGAGAGAGCCTGTGAGGAATAATGACCTATTTGAACAATTCAATTCAGATTTCAGAACCCATCATAGCACTGAGAGAGCTCTCCTTAAAGTCACTTATGATATTCTCATGGCCTCAGACAAGGGACTCGGGTCTATTCTGGTTCTGTTAGATGTCAGTGCTGCTTTTGACACAGTCAATCACAATATCCTCATAGAAAGGCTCGAAAGAATGGTGGGGAGCAAGTAAACAGCACTAGGCTGGTTTAAATGGTATTTGTCTGATAGATCCCAGTTTGTTAATCTAAATGACAAATGTTCTCTGAAAAGACAAAAGTTATCTTTGGAACAGACCCTCTAAAAAGAAACTGCTTAGTCAACCCCTTAAACTGGATAGTATCAAATTGGCCTCTGGTAACAATGTAAAGAACCTTGCTGTTATTTTTGATCAGTCTTTCAAGTCCAATATAAAACAGGTGTAACCCAGTAGAGAAATTGTATGTATTTTTTATTTCTCTCCTATTAACTTTATTTTTTCATTGCATTTACATTTTTATTTTTCCTAAGAAAAAAAGACTTTTATTTTGAAAAGCGGAAAAGTTATCATTTTCGGTAGCCTTACTTCCGTGTTAAGATTGGTTAACTTGAAAATGTACGAGGCAGAACATCAGACATTGTGAGTTGATAAAAACACATGCTGAGCCAGTTATTGTATTTTATGGAAGCTAATTGGCATATTTATTAGATGATGGAGCGCGAGGTACAGAGACCGAGTGTGAGCTGGAAACTTCATCTTGGTGAGTGGAGGCCATGTGTTGCTGAGGAAATATGTTAGCAGCAGGATGAAAATTAGTTATTTGATAATGCTAAATTGTGAGTCAGTTAATTTCTGTTTAAAAATCCCTGACAATGAGTATTATTTAAGTTTTGTTTTTGCACTATTTTTTGGTTAAAAGTGAAGTTTGTTGAAGCTAAATGTATGTTTTATCGGTTTAAAAAGTTTAAAAAAGAAAGTCATTTAAATATAATGTGAACTTAATAGCTCAGAGGGTTTTAGAAAATCTTGGAGCTTGGAAGACTACATGCTCCTTGGTAGAATTGTTTAAGTTTTATTTCATGTCAAAATTTAAAATTGGTAATAGAAAAGTATACAATCATAATTTCATGGTTAAGACAATTTAATATATTTGTTAAATGTGTTAGAATAATTTCATGTATTGCAAAAGATATTTTGAGTAAAAAAATACATGCATGTAGAATATTAATCCATCATTAGAGATCAGATTACTTCTTATGTCCCTAACAGAGCACTTCGCTCTCAGACTGCAGGTTTACTGGTGGTTCCTAGAATCTCTGAATGCAGAATGGGAGGGAGATCTTTTAGTTATCAGGCTCTTCTCTTCTGGAGCAAGCTTCCAGCTTTAGTCCGTGAGGCAAACACCCTGTCTACATTCAAAACTAGGCTTAAAACCTTCCTGTTTGATAAAGCTTATAGTTAGGAAAAGGTGGAGAAGTCAGCCTAATGCGGTTGGGAGAAGAATTCAGTCTAGACAGACGGTTCTCCTTTGCTCTACCTTCTTCATGTCTCACTCCACAATGAGACATGAAGACATGGTTATTTAAGTTATTTCTACACCTATGCTGCTATAGGTTTAGACTTCTGGGAGAAAAGCTGACAACTTCTCACTCTGCTACTTTATTCCTTTGTCCAATCTGCTTTAGTTGCCGTTATTTCAACCTTGCTGACCTTTTGTTTTCTCTTAGTGTTCTCTCCATAGTAACCACACTTGGTCTGGCGTTCTGTGACGTTCTACAACTGCTGCTATAAACTACTTTTTTTCAGTATCCTCTGCATCTATTTTAGTTTTCTGTCTCTTCAAATCCCCAGTTGGTCGTGGCAGACGGCTGCTTGTACTGAGCCAGGTTGTACTGGAGGTTTCTTCCTGTTAAAGGGGAGATTTTCCTCTCCATTGTCGCTGCATGCATGCTCAATATGAGGGATTGCTGTAAAGTCAACGAAAACACAAGCCATTGTTTCGCTCTGCTGATTCCAAAAGAGTGAATGCTGCAAATCAATGACTCGATGCAATCTGCTGGGGTTCCTTAAATTGGAAACATTTTCAAACTTATTGTAATGATGTATCTTTGATTTGAATTGATTGTCTTGTAAAGTGCCTTGAGATGACATATGTTGTAAATTTGTGCCACATAAATAAACAGATTCTTGATCCCATTCACAACTATGAGCTAATGAGTTTGAGACTATTGTTAGATCCTTGACTGATTCTGTTCCTGTTCTTACATTGGTTATAGTTCCTCTACTGTCATTAATACCAACTAAGTTTTTAATTTCCATAATTTCATCAAGTTCCTGACCATTGTTTTCGTTACTTTTGCCCCACAATGTACTATTAGCAATAAAATCACCACGCCATTTTATCTTTCTTCTTAATAGCCCATTAGTTCATCCATTTACTCTAGAGATATATTTTTACATGGATTATAAAAATGTATTATCTTATATTTGTCATATATTTCCAATATTTCAATTACTATATGTTCTAAATGTATTCCTTTCGCTAATATTTGATATTGTATTCCTTGTTTGACAAATATTCATTATCCATTTCTCTCTGGTCTATCCCTTCTTATGCTCTCATACCCTTTAATAACAAAGTCTAATGTTGAATTTTAACCATGTTTCTTGTATACATCATATTTCTGTTTTTTTCTTCTAATTTATCAATAATCTCATAAACTCTTGTCCATTTGCTATAAGGCTTCTGGCATTTCATTGTAATACTAACATGTACGTTTATCACCTGCTGTTCCTGCTCTCCCGTCTATTTCGAACCGTTTGTTAATATTTTCCCAAGAAATTTCTTTAAATCCCAAAATTCTTTCTGCTCCCCTTGCAATTTTTTAAATCTTGTCTGTTCTGTGTTTAGCTTGATCTGTGTAGTTGATGACCTATGAATAAAACAAGTTTCTCTACCGATACCATGGTGTTTTTCTGTGTTTGCCGTCTGGTTTGTTGTGAGTTTGTTTCTTTATCTGACTTGATATTTTTTTCCTTTGACCATTAACACTCTTTACTGCTTCTGCATAACTTATATTTTTTGACATTTTGAATAACTTGTCTAACTTCTAATGCCTTGTTTCTCACCTTACATTTCCCAAAGTTAGCTCTATGTTGTCCTTCACAGTTGCAGCATCTGATGGGATAATTGGTTCAAAATGCTCAAAGACATCTGAGAAAAGACCAACAGAAAGATCAGAACTGTATAGCATGCCAGAAACTTGTCTTAAAGCTGCCACTTTTTCAATAAAGAAATGAAAGAAATTACTGCAGGTGAAGACTGATATCTCAAGTAAGATTGCTGTTGGTGGCTTAAAAACAGAGTCAATTAAGTGTCCCTGGGTAAATTAAAAACAGCTCGCTGCCGACGCTATAGGTTTGCCCCTCAGGGAATCTTAACGAAAGCTCAAACACTGGGAGTTTGTGGTGAAGCTTGCTTAGGTCAATGATTATAATTAATTAATTACGTTCAACATTTTTAAACAGCTTTCCGATGACGCAAGAGGCATTTAAATATACCTAGCTTCCATCTCACTCATGGTGTTACAAAAGTTACCAAAACTGCCGCTAGGCATCATGGGAAAAAAAAGGAAGCAGGACGTAATTACAAGAAACCAAAAAACCATTACACATTGAAACATAGGGTGTTGCTTCTTCTCCTGCTGGTGTAATTAATAATATATTCAATAATATTATTATAAGAATATTTACATAACTATTATTATTTATGTAATATACCTGTAAATAAATATATATATGGTCGCATAATATTATGTCCCTATCATGCACAAATGACGGACAGACTTTTGGCTAATTTGATCTTTTGCAAATGCAATACAGCTTAGAGCCCTGACAGAAAAAGCACCACCCTGTTCATTGTTAAGTTTATGTATTTTTTGTGCCTCCCCGGACAGGACAGAAACTACCGTGGAAGTAGTTATAGTAATACAAAATGCAATAGAAATACAATGTCAGCACTTTTAAGTAATTGATTATATTTGCATTTGTTTCCTATTGTTTGAAGGATGTTCTTACAAAAAGTTTTGATGAATAAATATTGATCTTAAAAACAAACATTATCTGTATGAATATAATGTGTTTTTGGAAGGACTCGAAAGGACTTGAAACTCAAACGTTTAGACTTGGGACTTGACTTGAAGCAAAGACTTGAGACTTACTTGTTACTTCCAAAATAATGACTTGGTCCCATCTCTGCTAGAAATATCACAGATTTATTTTATTTTTTTTGCATAAAATATTTAAAATGTCTCCTAATCCTTTGATAACTATAAAAAAATATATAAATGTTATGCAGTTCCAGTTGCAGAATGTCCATAAAGTCTGCACAATTGAAAACCTACATAAAAAGCAAAATACAAAAACAAAAAAAACAAGAAATAATTCAAAATTTAGGCATTTAGGCTTTTTTTTGTTGAATTCTTTTCACTTCCGACTTGTTTTGTTCTAATGTCAGCTAAACATTTCAGCAAGTTTTCTGCAGTTGACTTAACAAACAGCAATAACACTGCATTTCCGTAGGAAAACGAGTTATAATTATCCAAATGTTTAATCAAAGCTTGAATATGCTGTTCCACATTATCGCTGAAAGTTGTGGCGGTTGCATCTTCAATATTACCTTTTTACACTAAATGTAAAAAAAAATTTGTTATTTAAATGCTTAAATTGAACTTAAATCAGCTAAATGAATCAAGCCAGTTAAAACACATATGACTTGTGTATTCCTCTCCAAACACAATAACAGTAATCCTATAACATTACTAACCTGTTGTTTTGAAGTACAGTATAGACCAATTAGATAATAATATTCAGTCATGTTCCAATAATAATTGCCATCCTTATTAAAATGTTTAGTACACATTGGTGTCAATTCAAATTTAGACAAGCACAGACATGCACACACAAACCCTCTAATGAAAAGTTACACATTTCTATTCTAATCAGACTCCAGTGTCATTCTCATTAACAGTTTTTAATCTAAGGGAGTTATTAAACAACAAAAAAAATATTCTCAGGTGTACATACAGTTCATTTGTCCACTTTGTCATGGAGACATAAGCACAACAAACAGCGCAGCCACAAGCAGTTCTCTGTTTGCCCCTGTCTATGTAAATGCAAAGCTTCAAATGTTACCGTAATTGCTTGCATATTTGCATATGAGGAAGAAAATTCTTGTAAGCACACATTCAGTGTTTTCTCTTTGGATTCGGAATGCCATAATGTGTTTTATCTTTTTTGGATAAGACAGCAATTTATCAAACAATCAAACCCCTTGATGATGTTTGACCTCAAGCAGAAAGGCAAAGACGACAGGGAGGAAACATGGAGGCAGGCTGAGCCTTGTGGGCACCTTTCTGCAGGCAGTCCACATGCTTGCACCCTAGCTGATAACGAGGAATAGGAAGAAAACAGACATCAAGAGGGGTTCAGGAACTGAGGATACAGAGAGTCATCTTTAAAGAGAGTGCATTATTTCAGAACAGAAACATATAAACTTGTCTAACAGCATACTTTTTCTTTCTTTTAATGTTTGTCCATGATATGTCTTCTACCTCGTTTAACTGTCTTCTTTTCCTTTGTAGACAGCATTAATAGAACTAATTCTAACACTTTTGTTTTGATAATAGTATAAACTGTCATGTTGTCAATAGCTAATTCCAGAAAAATTTTATGGAAAGGATTTGTGTTTTTATTGTTTAATCAATCACATACAAAGCACAAATTTGGCAATGGTACACATCAGAAAATAATAAGATTGCAATTTCTATATCTGTTTGCAGAAGTAACAAAACATGTCACTACAAGGTAAAGTCATATCATTTAGTAGTTGTGTTTAAGAGTAGAAGTATGTCTTTCATGTCCTAAACATGGAACCCTGGACAAGATCTTAACTTTGTATATTTGCCACCGGGCATGGTTTAGTGTTTTGTGAAGATTGCTCATGTTGCTCATGTTGATTTGTAAGGGTTACTTTCAACCACAACAACGGTTGTGTCTACATTACCGGCACAAAATGTGTCCCCAGTTTAAATTGGATTTCCTCAAAACTGCCTACTGAAAGATTCTGTTTTGTTTTCTTTAAAGAATAGGATTTTGCTTGTTCTGAAGGTGCAAAGAGAAACGCCAGGTTCTCATCTTTGATTTTTGTATAGAATGTGTTTCTGTGTGAAGCAGTAAAGAAAATAAGTTAGTTCTTCTTATCCTAAAGGCATGGCCATTAACTGATAAAAGATAGACATTCAAGATTCAGTCTTTGTTGCTAAAGATAGGATGGAGTGGAACATAGATGAACTAGGGCCTCATTAACAGTGATTTGAGAATGGTTGCTATCTATTCTGGTGAAGACAAAACATAGTTAAATGGTTTATCTGTTGTATAGAGTAAGAGTATATATTTAATATTAGGAAATGTATTTAATGATTAAAAGAAACCGATGTTGGATATAAGTATTTCAAATAGTATTATTCCATAGAATAGCTTATCTCAAGCCTTAGAGACAGGGTGAGGAGCACCATCATAAAGAGTGAGCCAAACAAAATTAAAATCAGAGCACTCGTTAGAATTTAAGACAGTAGACCTTATACTGGCATCAATTAATGTTTGTCAGTAATGCAATTTTTATTTTTTAATGATTTTAACCTTTTATATGCTGTTTTACTTCATAATTTTATCATCTGAAATGGCTAGATCTAATACTTATAAAATGCCTTACCCGACAAGCTAAATTAGTTTAGTTCATACTTGATTCACATTTGTGGCTTCTCACTTGTTTATTTGTGCATTGCTGTTCATGTCTGGTCCTATTATTTTGCTATTTACACTTTCCATTTATTTAAAGATACCTTAGGTGATGATACTTTATACAAACTGAATAAAAATTAATCGTTTAACACCTGCCAATGTGTCACTTTGAGGTATAAAAAAGCAAAAATGTGTGTTGTGATTTTGATGTCACTTATTGGGCATTGGATGTTTTGTCATTGCAATGATTGAAATCTGCTGTACAAAAATTAAGAGCAGGTAAGACTGATTTAAAAAATAACAACTATTGTACATGCTTTTATACACTGTGCTCAGATGTCCAATTATCATTCGAAATTTAGCCACAACCTCTGGTAAACTCAGAATTCTGTCTAGCAACTTCAAGGTTCTAGTTCAATATGCAGTTGTATTGCTTCCTCACATAGTGAAAGTGGTTGGTTTTAACTTTTTATTACCGTTTTTGTGGTTTTTAGCTAGTTGTATGTGTTGTCCTTCCTGTTTGTCTTTTCCTGTTGTCTCACAAGGGGGCATTTTGGAGGCTGTGCTGCTAAAGTTGCTGAGCTGAGCTCTCTGGGTGCCCAGGTGCTGCCAATCCTCATGATGAGCATGTGGAGAATAAAGGGAGCAGCTCTGCGGTCATTCATTTCTTTCAATAGTGACAAGCCCACGTGTCCCTACTAGTACCTCTTCTGTGTGCAACAGGTACTCAGTTCCTGTACTCCTTCCTTGTGACAAATCTCTGTGGGTGATCACTACAACCTGCAAGATAAAACTATCCTCATAAGATCTACACCTTCCAGACCAAAACCGCTCCACTTACCTCCACAAACCCGCCTCTGAGTGTCTGTGCTACCTGTCCTCAAAAACTGCATGTTGGACCATCACTTCTGGACAACACCACAGCCACAATCCATTGCTCTGGATCTGATCACCTTTCCTTGAGGGTCAACCATTTTCTCTCCAAATAAGACAAAAAAAAAATCAGCTTTACCTGATTCCTGATCTCCTGAGTTTGCTTCCAGTATGCATGTCAAAGAAGATCAGAAAACCAGGACAGTTTGAATCTAAGCAGTGGCCAACGTAGTGAATTGGCTGCATGTTTTTAAAATCTAATTCAGCTAATAACTCAGTACAACATTTTGATCAAAAGGTCAGTTTTCAGCCCTTTACCAACATTCCTTGATCTCAGTCCTTAACATCCTGAAAGCAACAAGGAAGCAAAATAAAAACTGAGTTATCTAGTATGTTATTAAATATCTACGAATACAAATGTAGCAATATTCCACTACAACATGTGGAAACATCTATTAAGTGCTTGTAGTTACTTTTTCTTTTTTCTGATTTAGTCCTTTGAGAATGTGTGTGTCTGTGTGTATGCATCAGAGTGTCTCCACATTTGTCAGGTCAACAGGAAGCCATTAATATTCATGAAATTACTAAATTATGAAAATGGAACATGAGTCAATGTTGGGATAAAAGAAAACCTGCCTTCCATGCTTCAAAGCTTCCATCCGAAACTAGTTATAATCTGAACCCATGGTGTGTGTGTGTATTCACACCAGTGGGTAGAATAGAGAGCAGACAGAAAGAGCGAGAGAGACACAGACTGACCTTCAGTGACTCACTTCCCTCTCTAGACAGACTGGGTGGGCAGCATCATGCCTGGCCAACTCTCTTACAGAGAAAAGAGGGAAAGTGGAAAACAAATCAAAAAAAGCTAACGAGAAAAGGTGCAGTACTCTGTAAAAAAAAATTAAAAGCTGAGGGGGGGATGAAAGATACCAAGATTCAAAGAAAACAAAAGTATCATGAAACCAACCAGATTGATTTATCATAGGGTGGAAGGACAACTGGGCAGAAACAAGTACGAACTGGCATCAACTTCAGCAATGGCTCGGCACATATCCAACGTATTTTTTAATGTTTTAATCACAGAACTTCGGTCTTGAGAATCAACTTGATGTGGAGTTCAAAGGAGCTCATTAGCTCTGTGACTTAAAAAGCTAATTATATAGTAAAATAAAGAAAACACTGATTAACAATTCAGACTGCATCCATATTTTGCAGAATAGAGTCGCTAAATTATCTCACTAACTATAACCATTCTGAGAATGTTAGAGTTGTTGTTTTCTTGTAAGTAATAAAAAACTAAAATTAAACTCAAAGCTTCCTATACAGTACTCCCAATGTATGTATTTCTGTTATCCAGTAGTATATAGCTCCCATATACAGTCATCCAGCCACACTGTTTGGTTATAAATCATAAATGTCCTTCTTTAAATAGGGAAATTAATTATTTACACTTCAAGCTAAAATACCTTGAAGAGACAGAAAAAAAAAATCTGACACATAATAAGTCATATCCAGGTCTAGGAGGCTGACCATGCTATTACCATAGTCTAGATTTACAAGGCTCCCATAACAGTTGAGCCATGAGTAGAGGCATTTTGGTGAGCAGGTTGTATTCAACCTTTTCTATTGGCCTAAACATGAAACTAAAATGTGTTGGTCATCACAGGAGATTGGATCAATTAATTTTTTGCGCTACATGCTTTTCTAACTTGTTTTCACCAAGAATGAGTGACTTTAAAAAAATAAGTTTTCATAGGGAGATATTGTGAAATGATTTTTTTAGAAGGCAGTAATAGTTACCTAACCATGAGGGTAGAGCTGCGCAAATTAATTTTCTGTTTAATGTTAATTCAAAATGTTTTAAAAAAAATTAATTCCTAGGAACTAACATCCAACTACTAGGGAAAAATACGTTTGGGGAACAGATCTTACTGAGAGATGGTCTTGCAGGGAAAGGTGAGTGGTGAATGGGTTTAACTGGAGGAATTTGTTCTGCATCCACAGACTGATCTGTTCAATACAGCGACACAATAAATCAACAGGCCCATGTTCTCCTACTGTCAGCGACACGTAGATCTGAGTTTCATTGGCATAGTTGTGGTAGGACACATCATGGCTGCGTATTAGCTGGCCCAGTGGAAGCATGTACGGATTGAATAAAAGGGGTCCCAGGATTAACCCCTGGGGAACCCCACTGTTCACACCCATTCGGTTGGAGACACAGTTCCCAATTTGAACAAAGTAACACCTGTCCTCAAGGTAGGACTTGAACCAGTTGAGGTCCATACCAGTCTTTTAACCTCTGTAATAAAATCACATGGTCAACTGTATCAAAGGCAGCGGTCAGGTCCAGCAGAACTAGGACAGAGACTTTGCCTGCATCTGAGTTCAGGCGGGTTTCATTTGTCACCTTGATCATAGCTGTCTTCTGAAAAATAGCTCTCTCTTGTTCTACGCAAAGTCTGGTCTATTCTCTGTAGATTTCAAAATTAACCTGGAGCACTTCGACACTCCCTTTTCTGTGCCCTGACCGAGACCTCTTTTCTCCATTGTGCCTTTTGTGTACTTTTAACCATTTTAACCTTGACAGTAGCAAAAGGCATCCATAACCTTCAAGACACTTGATGTGTAAGAGTTCAACATATCATCAACATTACAACAAAGAGCATTTCCAAACTTAATAATTTTCAAAAACTGAGTCCCTGTGTTGTCATCAATAAGTTTTCCCTGAGTAACTTGTAGGGCCAGCTGTTGGCTTGGGTGTAACAGAAAGGTCAAAGAAAGCAAAAAAATGATCAGACAAAGTGACATCCACAACACCCACATTTACCTCTCTAAGCACCAAAGTCGCAATATTGCGACAAGCAACATTGCTGACTAAAACAGGCTGTATCTATAAATGTGGTGTCAAATCTTGTTACTACTTTTTACCAGGAGTTAGGGGACATATGTGAGCAGCATTTGTGGACATGGTTCTATTCAAAGTTTTTGAGTAAAAAGAGTTTGAAAAACACCCTCCCGCGCAGAGACGTGGCGGCGAAGCAGGGGTGCGTAACGAGGGTAAAGCGGAGCAAAAGGTTTTTTTTCCTTTTACCCACGATGCGGGATTGGTGGCCGGGGAGGAACCATTCTGCAAACGCCAAGCAGGGGACGTGGTCGGGGTGAATATGGTGGGGATGAAAACAACCGCGGTTTCGCGGTAGAAGCCTCGGAAAAAAACACACCGCTAATGGCGGCATTTAATGCTGCGTTCACTGCCGCACCCTAAATCATGGTGGTGATGATGATGATGGCTGGCAGCTCTTGAGAGAAGAGGAAGAGTATAAAAAGTGGATCCGAAATCGTGAGGAGCCTGTTGGTTATTGTGGAGACGATCTGACAAATTCTGAGCCCATTGATTTCATTTCTCTTTTTCTAAATGATGAATTGACATTTTCCAATCTGGCCGCCACCTGTTGATGTCACAATAATGTAATTACATGAAAAATCTACTTCTATCCCAAATTTAGGTTCATAATGAAGATATTTCTCATTGACAGTATTACTTTATCTCAAATCAGTTCAAAGTTATAGCCTTTTGACACCTTGATATCAAAATTGAACATTTTCCAATACGGTCGCCACCTTGTGACATCATAATATGCAATTTAGATTAATAATTTCACTCCCATCACAGACTTTGAGTCATACTGAACAAATTTCACATTGACAGTATTACTTTATCTCAAACCACTTTAAAATTATAGCCTTTTGAAATCTTGATATCAAAATTAAATATTTTCTTGAAAAAACTCAGGCGCCTAAAGGGTTAAAATGACAACACCCTTTGAGATTAGCACATCCAGAGTGTGCCCTCTGTTGTGCGTAGGCTTGTTCACATGCCGAGTTAGACCAAATATCTCAAGTGAGTTCTTTACACTGCTTATCTTGGGCTGCATCCATGTGCACATTCAGGTCCCCTGTTATGACCAAACAGTCAAAATTTGTGCATACAACTGAAAGTAGTTCAGAAAAATCATCAATAAAATAGTTCCTTGGAGGTTTGTAGATTGTAATATAAAGAATGGAAGATTGTTTTGTATCCATTTTGAATATGTACTCAAATGATGAAAAGACCCCAAATGCTAATTTATGGTGAGGTGGACTAGCTTCAATCAGGACTGTATCAACTGTGTTTTTATCGAGCCATGTCTCAGTTAAAAACATAAAATCAAGGTCATGAGACGAAATCAAATCATTAATCAGAAAGGTTTTCCCTGCCAAAGATCTGACATTTAGTACAGCGAGTTTCAGTGTGTTACTGTTGTTTGCTGACTGTGGCTGACGAGTGGTGAACGAGTTATAGGAACTATAATGTTGAAGTCCACCTCGACTTCCCCAGGTTGGTTGATCTCAGGACAGCGTACTCAGGTTCTCACAATGTTCAAATAAAAGACAAATTCAGATCCGCTCAGCAAAAGAGATCTTGCAAGATTTTATACTGAATAACCTTCTGCAGAAGTGAGACCTGGGACCTCTCTGTGCAATAGCTCCATCAGGTCTGAGGTCTCAACCCAGCATCAGGCTGCTTTATTGAAAGTAGGGAGTATATAGAGTCATAAAACAAATCACATGTGATTTACACAAACTGTTGCAGAAACCGGTATTCCCCCTCCTCGCTGACCCCTCACTGATCCCTCGCTGATCCCTATCAGTCTGCATACACAGGAAGAAAAGATAGTACAACTTTGCCATCTGGTTTCACCCCCCAACTAACAGATTTATTGCTAGGGATCGATGGATCGCCCCCTTCCCATGCCCCTCTGAAGCTCCTCAGAGAGATAATAAACAGGCCTTATCAGGAATTTATAGCTCTTTGTTATATGCACACACTTCTAGTATGAAAAGAAACATGAATATATATGAATGAAACATGGATATAAATGTTTACCATTCCACAATAACCAATGTAAGAACAGGAACAGAATCAGTCATGGATCTAACAATAGTCTCAAACTCATTAGCTCATAGTTGTGAATGGAATCAAGAATCAGTTTATTTATGTAGCACAAATTTACAACATATGTCATCTGAAGGCACTTTACAAGACAATCGATTCAAATCAAAGATACATCATTACAATAAGTTTGAAAATTTTTCCAATTAAAGGAACCCCAGCAGATTGCATCGAGTCATTGACTTGCAGCATTCACTCCTCTGGAATCAGCAGACCAAAACAATGGCTTGTGTTGTGTTGAAGTCCTCCTTTACTTCCCCAGCTTGGTAAATCTCAGGGCAGCATATTCAGGCGTCTTGCAATGTTCAATAATAACTCAATGTCCACACTTCTTATGGATCATCTGAGTCCTTCTGCAAAAGGGAGAGCTGAGACCGCCTGTGCAATGGTTCCCTCAGGTCTGAGTTCTCCCCTCGCATCAGGCTGTTTTTATTCAAAATTAGAGAGTATACAGAATCAGATAAGCATTCACATTTGATTTACACAAGGTGTTTCAGAAGCCGTTGTTCCCGCGCCTCGCTGGCCTTGATTAATCTGCACAAAAAAGGGAGTGAGTTTCGCTCCCTGGTATCACATACTTTAAATGAAATTTTTAACTGCTGGGAATCGACTGCTGGTCTCTTTCCCATGATCCACTCCAGCTACCAGAGAGAATAAACAGGCCTTATCAGAAAATGCATACCTCTTGTTCTATGCACACACTTCTAGTATTAAAAGAAACATGAATACCTGAAAGAAACATGAATATAAATGATTACCATTCCACAGTTGTTGTTGACTTTACAGCAATCCCTCATACTGAGCATGCATGTAGCGACAGTGGAGAGGAAAAACTCCCCTTTAACAGGAAGAAACCTCCAGCAGAACCAGGCTAAATAAGAGCAGCCGTCTGCCACGACCGACTGGGGGGTTCGAAAAGACAGAAAACTAAGTTAGATGCAGAGGATCCTGAAAAAAAAGAGTTTAAAGCATCAGTTGTAGAGTGTCACATCAAGCATCTCAGCCCATGTTCTCATCCACGAAGCTGTCTCAGCAAACAGAACACCAGACCAGGTGTGGTTATTATGGAGAGAACAACACTAAGAGAAAACAAAAGGTTAACAAGGTTGAAATAACAGCAACTAAACAGATTAGAGAAAGGAAGGAATTAGCATAGAGAGAAGTGGTCAGATTGTCCTCCAGCAGTGTAAGCCTATAGCAGCATAACTATAGAAAAACTTAAATAACCTAACCCTATAGAGTGAGACATGAAGAAGGTAGAGCAAATGAGAACCGTATGTCAAGATTGAGTTCCTCCCCCAACCAGGCATTAGCATCCTTTTTAGCCTTTTATTTTCTGATTTGCTTTTTGGGTTTACCTTGCTGCGTGGAGAGACTTTATCCTGGTGATCAAGTGGAGAACTAAATTTCTGTAGCAGTGCAAATCTGTTCTGTAGTGGGATAGGTGTTTGAGGAGGAGGAAGCTTAATTTTTGGTTTTCCACTGACAGCTTTCCAAGTCTGTGTCCTGTGAACAACTGGAGTCGAGGAGGATTTTGTTCTCTTCGGTAGTGCAGGCCAGCCGATCGCATCGCAGATATCACAGACCAGGGCTGGTTCTCTCTTCTTCCTCTGAGAGGACTTACTCTTCGGTTTAGCGCCGACCACATTCCAGACATTACTTGTTTTGTTATTCAAAGCAACATCGTCTTGTTTCTGGTTGTCCTTGCCCGTGCTGATTAGCTGACGGGTAGCAGCATCATGTCCAGTAAGAAGTCAAGTTGTATCGTAACTGCTATTTATTTCCACATTTACTTCTAGTCCTTGGATTTTGGTTTCCAGTGGGGGTCACAAGACCCCCACTGCAGTGAGACTGTCGTCTCTGTGCACTAAGGGTATGTGGTAAGATCTGGGTTTGAGCGCTAGTGTGTTTTTGTTTTTAATTAAACTTTGATGTTACATTAGGCAATTTAAAAATCTCAGTCAGTGTAAAAGCAGTGTAACAGAAAAGCTCTTCTGCACATAGTTTATTAGCCTTTGGAAGCTCTGAAATAAATGGGAAACAGATTTCAAACTTCAGCCTTTTGCTGGTATCTTGGGCTGTTGTCCTACAACTTGTGTATTTTTGTCTATTTGCCACATAACATGTTAAAGTTTGCAGGAAATCTGCCTGGTGCAACTAGGATCTAGCACCCCTGCTATCCTTATATCATGAATGGCATAGGCTTTGCCCTGGTGTTTAAAAACATAGTTTGATTATGCAGCCATGCAACTACCCTGATCAAAGGAGATAGCACAATTATTTCTATAAGCTATACTTAGCTGTGGTCTTTCCATGCTGCCTTAAAGCGATAAAATTATACTACCATCTTTGCAAATTTATATATATCTAAGTGGATGTCACATATAAGATAGGATGTTGAAATAATTGTAGTGCCTTTCATCTCCCTAATGAAACACTGATTGCAAGCTATTGTTAATTAGTATGGCCCAAGCCGAGATTTGAAGACAAAATTTGTGTCACATGAAAAAAAGTGAAAATAGATTTTTTTTGCTTAATACCATCATTAAGAAAAGTATTATATACTCTTTAATAAAACATACAATAGCAGTATGAATAATTAATATTGTTTTGGTATAAAAGCAATAAGCTAAAGGTTTACTGTTTTATTTATTTTTTAAATACTGTCATTTTAATAATAAAGAAATTTACTCAAGTTTTCTTTATGTAGGAATTTTATAATGACCCAGGCTTTATTACATAGAATATTTGCTACTCTTGGTAGCATTTTTCAATATGTTTACCTGAATTAAGTAAGTGGTGACTACAGAGATGCTTAACTTTTTCCAAAATAAATTTCTTCATTGCTTTAGAGCAAATATTTGACAGTCTACAAAGACATGGTTTTAGCTTTACTGTCTTCCTTTGTTTACATTTAACTCCATTACCCTTCTCACCCCATTTGATAATTTATATTTTTTACTTGATTCTCCCCAGCCACCACAAAAATCAAGCTCCATTCCCTCCACCAATTTCCTGTTCTTTATAAGCAGCTCTCGGGCAGACAGACAGCTCCAGAACATTGAAAGCACGTAGTGAGAATATATCCACCATTCTCTGTATTGATTTCTTGTTTCTTGACCAAATTTTTTCCTGAATTGTCCTGTTTTGCCTTGCCTTCTGGATGTCTTGCTACTCAAAGTTATTTAGACATTGACGCTTTTTTCTGCAGATTGGACCTAAAAGCTAAAGGCCTCTGGAGCGTTTAGCCTGTTTCTGTGTCCTCATGCCGGTTTGGCTCAACTTCCAGTGTTTTAACCCTCTATCTGGCCATCCTCTGGGGTTATCATGTTTTGTATAAGTTATCACTTATAATTATCATTATTTTTATTTTTTTTACTTTTACCAGGAGAAACAAAAATCAAAACTATACACATAGTATATCATATAGCGTGTACTGCCTTTGCAATATTCATTTCAGTAAATTTACTCCAGCTCTTACGGGCTTGAATTCAGTTAGGGACTTAAGCTCCAATACCAAGCTATGGACAAATAGGGGGCACATTGGAAGAGCAAGTGTTTAGGTTTCCAGCTGCTATTGAAGATTTATATTGTTTCAAACAACAGTTTAGGCATGTCTTTGAGAAGGAACTGACATTATGAAATGTTAAAAGTAAAAATTGTGATACTGCATTATACCACTCTCTTTATCAAAGACATTTAACAAAAATGGATAGACAGATGAAACATTATTAATTGTAAAAAAAAATATATATAATGTTCTGAGATTGGAAGTCCACCTTCCACATGCCTTGATTTTCTGAGTTGAAGGCAAGTACATTTGCTCAGCACCATTCATACACTTGATATTTTGAAATGCATTGCAGAAAATAAAATCATGTGATAACACAAACAATTACAGTTGTAAATGTTTAGAAATAAACAATCCAACAAAAATGAATTGATAAGTGAGACAAACCTTATAGCCCTTAGTTATGTCCCTTCAATTAGAGTAATCATTTTGCTTAGGATATGCATCTGAGTTACCCTCCTGTGACTGATTTACTGTCCACTGTGTACCCTTCTGGCCAGCTGACCTTCAGAGTTAGAAGTTTCTACAAGGATAAGCGGGTAAAATGAATGAATGAATGAATGGGTTTTTAAGTGTTGTATTTGTGTCTTATTTAATTCAAAAACTTAATAAAGGACTGCATCTTTTCATGATTTTCACTTTCAAATTTGCATAGCTGGAACAGGTCTTTAGACATTCATAAAAGAAGAGACAAAATCAAAGCTGATCTTCTTGTCAGCAGAGCAAGGCTGGAAAACCTTGCAATCAACTCCAAAATAACATCAAAGCAAATCAAATAAAAAGGAATAATCACAGAATGTTCAAACTCTTCTAACTTTTAGCAATCTTGGATGATGTAGATGCATGTCTGTTTTTAAGTAATGTGCATTCAGTTGAATAAACAAATAAGATTCTGAAAACAACCAACTATTCTTAATACAGTGACAAAACATGAAGAAAGATTTATTTAAATCACTGTCCTTTTTTGATTATGCCCTCCTAAACTCAAAAAAGGCAGTTTTTGACTACAAGACATGTAATCTATTATGATATACAATTTATCACTCTGCAAAGGGCGTTTCCACCTTCTCCTAAAACAGGCTCATTTATTATGTAGAAATCCATGAGTGTAATAAGGAGGAAGCTTGTCATGAGAGAGTGAAAAAACAGAATTAAATAGATCAGGACATTGATATTTTGTGTAATGTGTGTTAATTATTTGAATTTGAGGCAATTCCTGAATTAGAGATTAATTCCTACAACATGGGCATTATGCTCTGTATTTATCACTGTCCTTCAAGAATGTCATTAATTTAAAAAAAAGACCTGTCCGACGGAAAATGTGAGTAATTCATAAACTAACATTCTGTTGAAAGAAGTAATGGAGCAAAAACGAGAAGAGAGAGAAGGAGAGGAATGTTGAAAGCAGTCATCAGTTTTTGACAGGACCTAATTGCAATTATCATTATTGTATGATTTATTTAATTATGACCCCACTCACATGATTTATGACAGTATAATCATTAGTTTATACTCTGCACTTGTAGATTTTCAACTTTTTTCACTTGAATGTTGAATAAGCCAATGAAAATACAATGTTTCTTTTGTTAATAATAATTATAAAAGCTAATGTTCTCTGCAACTTTTGTTTTTAAGAACTTGGCATATCCATAGTTCTCTGTATCAGCCCTGTGATGGATTGTGGACTAAAATGTACCTTTCTGAAAAATGTCCTCAGTCTCAGCTATAATGTCTTTCGTCCCCACTAGACCCAGACTAGGTTTAACCAGGTATAGAACATTAATTGCTGTTCAAGCTTAGATTGCTTCTTTGACAATTATGTATGCTGTGTGATGAAAGCTGTATGTAAAATATATAATTTATTGGCCACATTGTGTTGGATAGCATTCTACACAACTTTCCATTGGATTGGATATCAAGTGTGTTTTGGCCTTAAAAGTCCTTTCGTTCCACCCACTATGGCCTTGAAGTTTATGTAGTAGTAATTTGGTAGTAATTTTATTGTTTTTATTTTAATTAATTTATATTAAAAAAAAACTACTTTAAACGTCAATAACAGTTGTAAGTGTTTGCTAGTAGTTTGCTAGTAGAGACTGGATGAAGAGAATTCATTTTCATGGGTTGGATATATATGTATACAGGTTTTATTTTTGTCATTTACATATTTTATGCATTGTGAGCATACAACTTGTACATATACACAAATGCATGTTCAATTAGCTCCTATAGAAAATTAATCGCTTTCAAACTTTCCAGCAGTCCAAGCATTTCTAGATGGAAGTTGAATATAGAAAGACAAATCCTAGATGTCACTGGCCGTGCTTTAATCAGCTCTGTTTATCCCATTTCTTCTGTCTGCTCTTCCATCAGTGCTAATAACGGTAAACTAGTTTTAATTGAGCATACTGAAGCTTGCCTGATGTTGGAGATTTAGAGTCAATAGCATACTGTCTTTGTCATTTTCAAGGTTATTTATGAAGGTGCTGCCCAAAGAATCAGAAGAACATCTGTCAGTTATTGTTATAAACGTTTGGGAAGGTCTAGAATTACTAATAATCAGCTATGGAACAACATATTATCTGCAAGAGCTTATGGTCGGGTGAGAAACCCTTTAAATGTACATTAGTCATCTTTTATTATTTTGTACGATACTATTTTCTTGCAAAAAGAAAATGTCAAACCTTAATTGTTTTTGAGAAATCTCTGTGACAAGAATGTCTTTACCACCAGGCTTTAGCCCCTTCAAATTTCTCAGTAAGTGAACCAACATCATATAAAGCAATCACTCACCATTATGGAACTGGGCCGACAGCAATTGCATTATCAATTTTGTTTGAATTGGTCCCCTTTAAACTGTATATTAAATTTTCTATTCAAAAAACAAACATATATTGAAGGTCAGTTTTATCTGCATGTGAAACACAAAGTGCTTTCACAAATGGTGGGCTGGGTATTCTGAGCATCTAAACTCTTGCCTTGCTTTGTTCGTGTAGCTATATTTTATTTCTTAATGGTAATACAAGGAACAACCTGTAGGGAAAAAGAAGCAGTTTTCAGTCATGAGGTAATCTTTCCAGTTGTAATTGTTAATGGTTTAACAAGATATCACGGAATGAGGTAAAATAAGCAGCGCACCTGATTTCCATAGAGGGCTGATTTTGGGCTTTGCAATCAACTGCTATCATTTGAATCAGAAGTGTTACAGCAGGGAAAGAACTAAAGCATTAAGGATCGTGTGCCTTGAGGACCAGGCTTGGTAAACACTGCACTTTGATCCTTCCTAAAAAATGAGAAGGGTATCTCTCACAGATGCTAAAACATATAAAACATCAACTTCCATTGTACTATGTATACTAATATGTATGTGATACCTCTCAACTGTAACGGGTGAAAAGATCCTTATTAGATTTCCCTTTATAATTGCAGACCTGTATCCTCTGGTATTTTAATATGTTAATGATTTATCTTTGATCATCTCTATTTCTTTGAAGCATGGACATAGATTGTACAAGTTTTTTAGTGAAAAGGACATAAAATGCACATGTCTGTGAAAGCTGATTTTTCATACACTTGTGGTGCTGAAAACCTATAATAATGCAGGACTGCTATTCTGTCAGTCTTGTTGTATATGCTATTAAGAAAAATTATAATTGAAATAAAAACAGCTAATTTTATCAGTGAATTTACTAAAAATTAAACAAAAAATATTTTATAAATCAACAAAAATGTCAGCTTTTACTTTATCACAGAAACAAAATTCTTAAAACTTAATTTATAATGTGTAATAAATTATAATCAACAAGTATGAAAAAAGCAAACTAGATGTCAAAGTTGGTAAAAAGAGGTCAACTCCCACACACGGGTTTGCGGCATCCGCTATAGTTGTCAAAGCTTTATTTTTAGTGCAGAGACTGTGCACCTGACAGCACATCCATTTTTGAGCTGAGAAATACTTGATTCCTCATAACTGAGCCCTCCACCTTATTGCACCTGCCTCATTGGATGTCTCCCCTCCAAAAACTCAGTTTGAAGCTCCTCTTCTCTCTTGGCGGTTCTGGGTGCTGTTGCAGCCCTGGATTAGAATGTGGGCATTTATTCCTACGAGGCCCAGTACGTTTTAAAACACAGCAGTAGCCCATTTCTTGTACCAACATTTACAGAATATTTAATTGCTCCAAGATCTGTCATTGCTGGCAGACTGATTCTCCAGGCAGGCTGGCAGACTGATTCTCCAGGCCGGAAAATTGTCAAATCCAAACACATCAGTCTTTCTAAAGCTTTCTACCTTCACATTACTTTTCAACCTTTTACTTGTTTCTGTTATTTAGAGGGAATGGACACATTTCATTCAAATGTGATGATGTTACCATTAATTCATTTTTTTTTATTCCAAGTAAGTGAATAAAATGATGAAGTGTAACAGTGAAGAACAGCAAAGGAAACAGTGGAACAAGTAAACAACAAAAAAACACTGAAAAGATTTTTATTGGTTTGTGTTCCTTCCTGAAAGTCATGTGAGCATGGAAGGAAACAATAACATATTATAAAAAAATTATTGTTGCCGGTTCTGCGCGGCTCCCGGCTCT
>JAVLVB010000003.1:1993234-2013066 GCA_032876305.1 Orestias chungarensis
GGGGGGGGGGGGGGGATTGGTCTGCAGGCTCAGGGTGGTGGAGATGGCGTCGTTGGGGGCGCTTCTTGTCCTGGGGGCCGCCCAATGGGCTGCACCAGAGGTTGGTACCCCCCAACCACTAACCCCATCCATACCTTGAGTGAGTGAGTGAGTGAGTGAGCATGTATGATAGTGTGTGAATGTGGGTGGGGCTGGGTCTGTGACTGGGTGTCCTCTACCTTCCCATGCTATTCCTGTGTGGGAGGGGTCGTGCCCTGCCCCCTCCTCACCCTTCCTCAATGCTTGCTGCTGCACTCACCTGCGGACAGTCTGGGCCCGGGGTTGCAGTGCTGGGGGCACGGGAGCTTGTATCGATCCGCCCCGGATGGCTGTCTGGGTCGCCTGGGTCTCTCGTGTGTTGGGAGGGCTCTCTGCTGGGCGGCGGGGGCACTTGGGTGTTTGGACCCTGGGTCCCGGGCCTGTGCATGGGCAACCGGGGCCTGCCGGTACGGGTAGGGTGCTGCTCCTGGTACCTTGGGGGCTCTACTCCGTGGCCACGGGGGGCTCTGCCCCGGACCCCCTCTGTGTTCCTCTGGGTGGGTGCGTGGTGTCCCTGCGGTGGGCTGTCTGATCTCTGTGCTCTTGCGTTGCCCCAGTGTCCTGGACCTTGTGCTTCCTCTGCCCGCTCTGGGAGGGGGATGCAGTGGCCCTCTGTACCCATGGCTGAGCATAATTCATGTAATAGCTGCATCACAATTTCTGCAAGCTCAAGCGCAATCACACAAATAGAGAACACTTTAACTGTGCCAATCTGTTTATCAATAATATCAAGTTTCTCATATTTATTTATTTGTATTATTTGCCGCATACGTTGCTTACTTTGCTCTGCTTTCCGCTAATTATATCTCCACAGGTATGATTCATTGACATTTCGCAGTTTTCCAAGAATGCTTCAGGAGCGATCTAGTAGAGGGTAGTTTTTTCGGTTCCGTTGTTTTTTTGTTTTTTTTTGTTATTGTTTGTTTGTTTACTTGTATCTATTTGAATATTGGTCTGTGTATATGTTCCCTTTCACTCTCTGCTCCCCCCCCAACCCTCAGTCACGTTTAGCTGTAGAATGTATATAACACCTCAGAAATCAATACATGATGAAGGTATGGGAAGCAAGGGAGGCTCTATATTTTTAAAGCCTCACTTGGAAAAGAAAATCTGTTAAGCACAACTATGGCAGCCCGAAATTTATTTTACTAGCCATGATGTGACAGGACAAGGGGAAACAAATTAAATTAATTAATTAATGAGATAATGAGGCCATCATCTAGAGCAGGGGTACTCAAATAGAAATGATAAGGGGCCACTTATTGGAACTGTGTATGATAACGTCTACATAACATATGTATAGCATTTATAACATATTTTATAACATAACATTTCCTTTTATTAAAAACTAAAATATTACCTCCCTTAAGGGAGTTTTCCCTTAAGGCCACCCACAACATTTTGTCAAGATGTATGCAATCCTTGATGATCAGAGTAACTGCTCCCTGGCCCGTCCTGAATTATTTGACCTATTTGGAATCAAAGCAAGCTCTCTGACATATCATATGAGACCGTGTTCTGGTCTAACTCAAATGCTCAGGAGAAAAGCTGTAGGGTTTCAAATAGAGCCAGTTGGTGGAGGCTGTCGTCTAGACCTCCCTCCTCTCATCGAGTGTGATGAGAATACCTACGCCCAAAATTGCTCTAGCCCATGCTTATTTGAAACATCTCGCTCCTCTCATACCTGAGTATGATCCAGATGCCCAGCTGGCAATTTTACTGGGCAGAGACATTATACAAGTACATTAGGCACAAAAACAGATAAATGGACCCCCCAGAGCTCCATTTGTTCAGTGCCTGGACCTTGGTTGGGTAATTGTGGGAGAAGTTTGCCTAAACGCTCATAAACCAACTGTGAACGTCTATAAAATGCACATACTCTCCAACGGACGCCCGTCTCTCTTCATTCCTTGTCCTAAGAGCATCAGCGTTAAAGAAAACCATGCTATGGCGGGGAGTGTGGAAAAAGCCTCCTTAAATGTAGCTCAGAACCCAGTGCAGCAGAAGGAAAACTTGGAGGGAACGTTTTTGAGTGCACAGGAAATAATATTCAACGTGCCCTGTCCTTTGAGGATGAGACATTCCTAAGGATAATGGAAACGGAGGTTTTCCAAGATGAAAATAAAAAATGGGTTGCTCCTTTACCTTTCATGTCTCCTAGCTTGCCACTCCCAAATAATAGAGTCCAAGTATTGTCTAGACTCAGTTCACTGAGACGCAACCTAACCAACAAACCAGAAATGAAAGAACAGTTTACTGAGTTCATGGACAAGCTGTTTAAGAACAATCATGCAGAGATCGCTCCCCCCATCGTCAACAACACTGAATTATGGTAGCTTCCCATTTTTGGGGTATATCATCCCCAGAAGCCCGAATCAGATAAGGGTAGTCTCTGACTCAAGTGCAGGACAATGTGGTGTGTCTCTCAACTCAGTACTGTTAACAGACCCAGATCTCAATAATACCCTCCTCGGTGTACTGATTCGGTTCAGGAAAGAACTCATTGCAGTCACTGCTGATATCCAGTAAATGTTTTATGGGTTCCTAGTCAGACCAGACCACAGAGATTATTTGAGGTTCTTGTGGCATAAGGACAATGATATGTCAAAGGAGTACCGTATGCTGGTGCATGTTTTTGGTAACAGCCTGTAGCCAGCCGTAGCCATCTATTGCCTACGAAGAGCCATCCAGAAGGGTGAGACAAAGTTTGCACTAGACACAAGACACTTTGTCGAGAGACATTTCTATGTGGATGACAGATTGATTTCACTTCCCACGGAGTCTGCCACGGAGTCCAATCTCAAGCTCTACAAAATTGCCTCAAATAGTATCACAGTGAAGACCTAGCCTCTGGCATAAAAGACTTGAGTCTTGGTGATGATGTTTTACCGGATCAGAGAAGTCTAGGGATGTGCTGGGACATAAACACTGACTGATTTACATTCAAGGTATCTGTTAATGACAAACCCTACACCCCCGCGGTGTTCTCTCAGTAATTAACAGCATATTGGACCCCTCGGGACTAGCATCCCCGGTGACGATCAAGGGCAGACTTCTGCGGCGCGACAATGTCAAATGGAGTCCAAGATTGGGATGCTTCTCTCCCTCAAGACAAAATGGACACATGGGAAACATGGAAAATATCCAGTATCTGAGCAGCGTCAGAATGCCACACTGCTATGTACCGACGTCCCTTTCGAAGTCCACTTACACTGAATTGTGTGTCTTTTGTGATGCTTCAAGTTGGACTATTGCAGCAGTAGCATACTTGAAAACAGTCAATGCCGAAGGACAGTGTGGAGTTGAATTTGTGCTCGGAAAGGCAAATCTTTCACCACAACCTGAACCGACAATTCCTCGCCTCGAACTATGTTGAGCAGTTCTAGCAACAGAGATGGCAGAGGTCATTCTGGACGAACTTGATCACAAATCAAATCTTGTCAAATTCTACTGTAACAGTAGAGTGGTTCTTAGATACATTTGCAATGATTCAAAGTGCTTTTATGTCTACGTGCATAATTGAGTTCACAGAATACGCCAATCCACAACCCATGGACAGTGGCATTATGTCATATCAGACCAAAACCCAGCCGATCTAGTAACAAGGTCAATACCTGCATCCCAGCTCATGGACACAATGTGGTTTAAGGGACTGGACTTCCTTTACAAACTACCTTAACCACAGACGTGTGAAGTGTTCAAGTTGGTCGACCCTGAAAGGGACGCCGAAAGTGGCCAACTTCACTACACAGGTTAAGGAGAATGAAATCACATGAGAAGGCTTCCAACGTTTCTCAAACTGGAACTCGCTGATACGCCCCATTGCCTTCTTAATTCACCAAGCTCAATCTAACTCATTTAGTAATGGTTCAAGCCCTCCATGCAGGGGTTGGCATGTATGTGGAAAGTCAGCGGAGCTGGATGCTGCCAGTAATCTTATTTTGCAGTCTGTTCAGAAGGATGCCTTTCATGATGAATATGCTGCTCTCCAATCCAAGCGAACTGTCCACAGCTCAAGTTTCATCATAACACTTGATCCCTATATAGATGAAGGCCTCCTCAAAGTTGGAGGTCGCCTCAAACATACCTCATTGGATACAGCATCAAAGAATCCAATAGTTCTCCCATGCAATCATCATTTGTCAAAGTTGCTTGTCCTGCACTATCATGCTAAGGTTATGCATCAAGGAAGGAAGTTAACAGAAAGTGCGGTTAGGCAAGCTGGCAAGGCTTCCATTATCCACCATTGTGTTATATGTAGGAAACTCAGAGGAAAACTACGGACAAATAATGGCAGACCTCCCACCTGAAAGACTCAACACATGTCCTCCATTTTCATATGTTGGGTTAGACGTGTTTGGCCCATGGTCAGTGGTCACTCGCCGCACATAAGGTGGCCCAGCACAGAGTAAGAGGTGAGCAATACTTTTTACATGTATGACCACAAGAGCTGTGCATATCGAATTTATCGAATCGTTGGACACTTACAGTTGCATAAACGCAATATGCAGGTTCTTCGCAGCAAGCGTGGAGCTTGGCATGGCACCATCAAACAAGAATGCTCCTAATATTATCAGCTGTCTTCATGCCAACGATTGCACATGGGAGTTCAATCCCAATCACTTTGCTTTGTATTCTGATGGCTGAGGTTTCATCTATAATCAATGCAAGACCCTTGGTTCCTTTCACAGTGGATCCCTCTTCCCCATTTCTTCTATGTCCTGCAATGATCTTTACCTAAAAGCAGTGTGTCACTTCTCCACAGGGAGAATTTTGTGGAAAATACATCCTTAAAAACCGGTGGAAACAAGTGCAGGCACTCTCCAATGAAACCTGGAGTCATTGGAGGAACGAATATTTCAAAACCCTTCAATCACGGAGCAAATGGCCAAGAGCACACCGCGATCTTAAACCAGGTGACATTGTGTTGTTGAAAAGAAAGCACCCAGAAACGAATGAACAATGGCCATCATCACGACCACTTTTCCAAGCAGTGACGGAAGAGTCAGGAAGGTTGAAGAGAAGACATCATCCCAGGGTGTCTCAAAGAGTTATTTGCGCCCCATCTGAGATGTTGTTGTGCTCTTAGAAAGCGAAGTGACTGATAAAACATTGTGGCATCATTAATGCCAGGCGGGGAGTGTTCTGCCCAGCGAAGGTTTTGTGAGTTGTTCAGATTGTCATAATGGAAATGTCATAATTAATCTATAATAATTTTTGCAACATAGTTATTTATTTGTATAGTCAGCTCTGGTTTGATTGTATTTTATTTTGAAGGTGAGTTTCGAGGCCTCAATGCATTGTGGGTAGCAGAAACGTTTTACACAGGAAAAACCTGCCATTCTTTGTTTAAACTCCACCTCCGGTGTCCCAAATCTTTATTTACACCTTCGAAATCAATGGCTTTAAGTTTAATCTATGTTCTGGTTAACTTTCTATGTTTTATAAGAGTTAATTTAAAGATCATTTTTTGAATGTGTAGATTCCAGGAATTACCCTTACCCCACAAGTTGGTACTGGTTTGTGTACTGAATATAAGCATAGCAAAGTTGCTAACGATTTAATTAGCATATGAAAAAGATGAATAAAGTGGCTGTTTATCATTAATCACAGCTAAGGTTAACTCTTTTGCATGTGTTCTGGCACTAGTAGTTTATTAAATGTGTTCTCAAGCAATGACTAAAGAATTCTTTGAATTCTAAGAATTCTAAGTTCTCAAGAAAACTGTAATAAAGGAGCTAAATGCTCAGCTTCCTGGCTGATGAAAACTGAGTTTGGCTTGCTGTCGATCTGCATTAAAATACACAGTATATCCAACACGTAGTGATAACAGTACAAGTACATTATCCAAGCGTAAGTTAGATTTGTTTAGTTAATTTGTCCCTGCAAATTGTTGTTGGACTGTCTCCATATTACCCTATGATGGACTTGCAACCTTTCCAGGGTATACCCTGCCTCTTGCCCTAAGACCAGCCACCACTACAAGGACAAGCAGGTACATCGAGTGAATGGATGAATATAATTGAAGTTGTTATGTAGTTTTTTTCATGGTTTTGCTTCTGACTTACACTCAATGAAACTCTCAATAGGATCAGTACGCCATCCAGCCACAACCGACAGCCTCCATCTATTCGTTGATGATCCCTGGATTCCTGAGCTAAACAGCAACACACCACAAACCAGAGGACCCGCTTTTGGGTTCTCTGGTTTGTGGTGTGTTGTGGTCTCTCTGACCACAACACACCACAACAACCTTCATCCCAAGTAAGACCACAACCAAAGAATCACTCATCCGCCTCCAAAGGTGTTTACTTATCTGTCCGCCTTCTTCCAGAGCTCACAGTTTCCCACGCCGCAGCCGTATTCCCTGCATCCAGATCCGAAGCTCCTGCTGTACAAACATCACCTGATTCAATAAACTGACTTACCTGATCAACTGTCTCCTGAGTTGTTTCCCTCATGTGGGTCAGAACATTGTGTAAAAACTTTCACAAAATGAAGCTGAGAACTATTCAGAGGAGCACATCCCAGGTTTCTTGGATCCAGAAGGCTATTGTTGAATTAGATCTGGTTTGGAGGACTCCAACAGAAACCAATAATTAGGATCAGGGAAAGCACAGTCAAAAACCTTTAAGGAATAAGAAACAGGTCACCCAAGCAAAAAGAAACACAGGCAGGCTCAACATTTTGTTTCAGCCAAAGATTGACTAACAACCAGCCTCTTTTAAAGCAGGTAAAACAAGCATGATTAATCACATGTATGTAGAAAGACACATACACTAGATGAGCCCCAATTTTCCAGCTGTTGTCCGAAGCACCCTCTCGTGGGTTCCTTCAGGAGGAATAAACACATCAAATAAAATTATTTCCTGACGGTATTGATGCTTGTATTTTCCTTCTTATTGAGAGGATTAGCTTGAGGATACTCTGATGATGAGTTACACCTTAATTTGTCTTTTGATTGTGGTCTTGCACACACCAGTGACTCTGACCTTCTCAATTGTTAAAAAACCTAACCTAAAAACCTAGCTGAAAAGTTAAGGAGGATGGTCAAGAAACCTTGAAAATAAGGAGCATGAAAGAGAAGGACAAGATGTAGAAGAGAAAAAGACATGATTTTAAGGATCCTGGCATTCAATTAAGCTATAAATCTGGATTTATGGTGAAATAATTGCAGATAATGTAAGTAAAGGTCAGTGGAGGATGTCAGCCAATAGTAGATCAATGGGACTGATGATTGTAGTTGCACAGTGCTTAAGATGAATGCTGGGGACTTGTTTTTCACAGTAAGCCCCTTCCTACCTTGTACAGTATGTTTGATTACATTGGTGATGTTCCAAAGTACCACAAATCTGTAACAGAGATAGATTAAATGCTGTTTTGGAACATTTAGGAATATAGAACAAATCAAGTATTAACTAGCCATATATCTTGATCAGTCCAAATTTACCTCAGCAAACAGATCGCCCCTAATATGCATTGTCCATATGCACTTGGATTCTTAAACCATATTTAATTTCCCTTTGGGATAAATAAAGCATTTTAATGATATTTAATGTATTCAAGGTCTGTATGTATCCCATTTTGATTTGACATTCCAAAATGTGATCAGATTTATCAATTTATACAACAGCTTGTAGATCACTGGGGAATGCTAGCATGAATGTGTTATCAAGATAACATAAAACATCCTAAATCACACTCACCTATGCTTCCAGTCTGAGCCACAATCACTCCTTACAAAAATCTTGCTTGTATATGAAAAATACCAAAAACAAAAAAAAAATATTGTAAGAAATAGTGGTACTTTAACATTGTTAAAGACAGGCAAAGAAAGAAAGATAAAAACATTTGTGATACGTATTTACAAAAAAAGTTGTAAAACATTATTCAGATTAACTGGTAAGGAAATAATAATTTGGTAGAAAAGCAACATCAAACATTCAAAGAATAGAAGCATTGTTGTGCAGCACTTATGGGACCTAAAAATATATCATTTGTTTCAACAAAAAATAACAGCTAAGACCCTGGGTTTTTTAAAATCTACCGTGCATACTTTTGTGAAAAATTCAGGGAGTTTGAACAAGTCTGCAGGCTGAAAATCACTGTTTAATGTGCATGACCTTCAAGCCTTCGGGCAGCACTGCATCTGAATCCTTCCTGCTACAGTGTTAAAAATAGCCAGATGGGCTCTGGAGTTCCTTGAAAAATCATAATAATTCAACAGACCCTGCTGCTACATTTAGAGAAATTGCCTAAACTTGTGTTTAGAAAGTACAATTGTTAGAACCATCAGAACTCTTGTTCTGTGTATTTTTATATTCCCCAGTTATGAGCAGTAACTGAAGAGGCTCTGCTGAATTCATGTATGTAATCTATACAAGTGCAAATCTTAGCTTTTATTGAATTAAGAGGGCATTGGTGACATTGTTCAAATTCCAGCATCTGCAATGTTATCACTGACTGAATATTTAGTACTGCCTTTTATATAATTCTAAATTGTATGTTACTTGCTGACTCAACCAAAACAATGCGCAAAAGAACTCAAGACTTCATACTTACATTCTAAAAGGACTCTTAATAGTGCCAAACGTATATATCTGAATTTAACATTGGGTTCTCATTATATCTGTGTAGATGCGTTACTTTGTGGTGCTTATGAGATGCACTTCACTTTGAAGAAAGATCCTGCCATTATGCCACACTTTGTTATTGACTAAACATTTTTAATAATATTATGACTTCAGAACGTTTGTATATTACATCACATTTAATGTGTCATTCCTTATCATAGTAAAATAAACAGAACATAGATGTCAGTATGAGTCTTTTCTAGTCACTTCCCCAGGTTTCCAGAGGGGGTCACCAGTTCTCTGATGCTGGAGCTTCCTCCACAGGTGCGCCTGGTTACCACTGACGAGCTGGGCCAGTATAAGAGGAGTGGTGAACCAGCTACTTAACGCCTGAGTATTATCTACTACCGGTAAACTATCCTCAGTGCCCCTCGTAGTGAATTTTTGAATGCTTCTCATTGTCTCTAGTGTTTTTGCTCCAGTAGTCTCTTGTATTTTGAACGCCTCTCGTAGTCTCTAGTGTTTTCGCCTCCAGTAGTCTCTTGTATTTTGGAATGTTTTTGACTCCACCATTTGTTTGCTACTTTGCTTTTTTTCCACGCCTGTAGTAACCATTGTGTCTCCGCCCCAGGTCACCTCTTGTCATCCAACTCTAAAAATCAACTAGTTCCTCTCTGGCTTCCCTCATCATCTGGTTCATACTCCTCTTGTCTAAGCTCGATCTGCTGCTCTGACCTCCTCTGGATCTAACCTCATCATCCCCACTGGAAAAGACTCCTCGCTGACTCCTCCCTGGCGATTCCAACTCACCGTCCAAAGTAAGATCGTTCCCTTCATTCATTCTCTCACACTCAACTGTAACTCACCTCTCCTGTCCTCACCCTCAGAAGTTCCCGGTCTCCCACGTCGTCGACGGCCTCTGTTTCCTGCCGTTTCCTGTTGCCCCGCTGTTTCCCGTGTCTCGCCATTCACTGCAGTTGCCCGTTGCCGATCAGTCCTGATTCCCTCTCCCCTTAAATAAACTATAATAAATCATTGTAAATATCTCCTGAGAGTTCTTTGTTTATGTGGGTCCGAAGATTAAACAGCAACATGACAGAATACTCAGGCCAAATGGACCCACAGGAGACTCTCAGGAGGGTAGTTTCAGATCAGTCCGCCATGCTCAACTCCCACGAGTCCGTCCTCCGATCCCTGTCCGAACAAGAGACCACAACAAACCAAACCCTGGATTAAATTACCTCACTTCTGCAGAATCTTGTTCCCAAGGCCGCAGATCTCATCCCCCCTCCGTATGAGGGCGCTGCAGCATCCTTCACTCCGTCCCCACCACGTCCGGGTAACGAATTTCCGGTTCCGGGTCCTCGAGGGGTCCCACTTCCGGTTCCGGAGCGGTACTCCGGAAGTGCTGGCGGCTGTGAGGGCTTTCTTATGCAGTGTTCGTTGGTTTTTACCTATTCACCTCAATCATTTCTCAATGATGATGCCAAGATGGCGTTTGTGATCAGACACCTGTCCGGTTCAGCGCTTAAGTGGGTTGAGTCACGTTTCCTGAGATATCCAGAGTTCAATTTGTCATTTTGTGACTTCAGGGAGGAACTTCTGAGGAATTTCGTTTTAGAGACTGATTATCCGACGGTAGCTCGGAAAATCAATAGACTGAGACAGGGTTCCAGGACCGTGGTTGAGTTTGCCATTGAGTTCCGGACACTGGCGGCACGGTTGGGTTGGAACCCTTGCTCTCTCAAGGATACTTTTCGTCGCGCTCTGAACGAGCCCCTGCAGTATGAACTCGCTCTCCCTGATGAACCCCATACGTTAGAGGATTTTATTTCTCTAGCAGCTCGGATTGATGGTCGTCTGGGAAAACGAAGTCATATAGGTATTAGCCGTCGAGCATCTGTTGGTCGTGCCCCCACAGTCGTTCAGTCTTCGTTCCAGCCTCCGGTTACTCCTCCTAGGACTATCCCCGAGCCTCGTAGAGCATCATCCCCGGGACCGGAACCCATGCAGGTTGGACGAACCAGGTTAACTCCGGAGGAACGGCAACGGAGACTTAGGTCTAGAGAGTGTCTCTATTGTGGTACCCCGGGTCACTATATTGATGTCTGCTCTTCTCTCCATAAGGAGAAGCTCCCCGGAAGGGTCCGCCTGTAAAGACTAGGCTTCAGACGGACCCAATCCCTCGTCCTAGTCAGTCTCGTCTTCTGCTTCCAGCCACATTATTGTTTAATAGTAGGACTTTTAACTGTTCTGTGCTTGTAGATTCTGGTTGTGAGAGGTCGTTAATCACACAAGCTCGCGTCGATCAACACAGTTTACCAAGTTCCACCCTAGATAATCCGCTTCAGGTTGCCGCTTTAGACGGCAGATCTTTGACAACTATAACCCACATCACCCAGCCGTTACTGATTACTCTCTCAGGAAACCACACAGAAACTAGATCATTGTTTATTTTTTCTTCTCAACAGCCCAACATTATTCTCGGTTTCGATTGGCTTCAGGAACATAATCCTACAAAAATTGGTCAGATTGCATTATTACATCTTGGTCAGCATACTGTCTCTCCTCAAGTCTCCAGGCTGCCGTTCCTTCTAGCCCGCCCCTAGAGGACGTCTCCATCGACTCTCAGGACCTCAGTAACATCCCCAGGGAGTACCTGGACTTAAAACAGGCCTTTAACAAAGGTAAGGCCTGTTCACTACCACCTCACAGACCATACGACTGCGCCATCGATCTTCTTCCCGGAGCTCCATTGCCATCAAGCCGCCTATACAACATCTCCCTTAAGGAGCGTGAGTCGATGGCGACATATATAAATGAATCCCTCGCCGCGGGCATTAATAGGTCCTCCTCATGTCCGTTAGGGGCGGGTTTCTTCTTTGTGTCTAAGCAAGATGGTTCGCTCCGACCCTGCATCGACTACAGAGGTCTAAATACAATAACCATAAAGAACAAGTATCCACTACCTCTTATCACCGCCGCTTTCGAGTCCCTTCACCAAGCAACTATATTCACCAAACTGGATCTACGTAACGCCTATCACCTCGTCCGCATTCGCCAGGGAGATGAGTGGAAATCAGCCTTTAAGACACCCCTTGGGCACTTCGAATATTTGGTCATGCCTTTTGGTTTGTGTAATGCCCCATCCGTTTTTCAAGCACTCATCATTGATGTCCTCCGTGATTTTCTTAATATTTTTGTTTTTGTTTACCTTGACGATATTCTCAATTTTTCTAAAGATCCAGAAGAGGCACAAGTCCCATGTTCGTCAAGTCCTCCAACGCCTCCTTCAGAACCGTCTATACATCAAGGCCGAGAAATGTGAGTTCAACCAAACATCCATCACATTTCTCGGCTACATTTTTGAGAGCGGGCAGATCCGAGCAGATCCCTCAAAGGTCCTTGCTGTCACCGACTGGCCCACACCCAACACCCGTCGACAGCTTCAACGCTTCCTAGGTTTTGCTCATTTCTATCGCCGATTTATAAACAATTACAGCCAGACCGTTTCCCCACTCACTGCTCTCACCTCAATAAATAGAACCTTCACTTGGACCCCCGAAGCTGAACTAGCCTTCAATAGAATCAAAACCCTGTTTTCCCAAGCTCCAGTTCTTATCCAGCCTGACCCCATCCGTCAATTCACCCTGGAGGTGGACGCCTCCGACCTGGGAGTGGGAGCCATCCTGTCCCAAAGATCGGAGGAAAATAACACTCTCCATCCCTGCACTTTTTTCCCCCGACGTCTTTCCCCTGCTGAACGCAATTACGACGTGGGAGACCGTGAGCTCCTAGCCATCAAACTAGCCCTTGAAGAATGGCGTCATTGGTTGGAGGGGGCTAATCATCCAGTATTGGTTTGAACCGACCATCGTAACCTAGAATATATTAAGTCACCCAAACGCCTCAACCCCCGACAGTCTCGATGGTCCCTGTTCTTCTAGGTTTAACCTTTCCATATCTTTCAGACCCGGATCAAACAACGTTAAACCTGATGCCCTTTCCCGACAGTTCTCCCCTGATGACAGTCCTCCAGCTCCCATAATCTCCCCCGACCGCGTGGTTGGCTCGGTATCCTGGGAGATCGAGGGCATCTTTAAGGAAGCTCTCCTCCGTGAACCAGACCCCTGGACCACTCCTCAGAAAACCATATACGTTCCAAATCCCGTCCTTTCTAAGGTCATACACTGGTTCCATACATCTCGCCTGTTTTGTCACCCTGGTTCCACTCGGACTATTGCACTAATCTCCCGTAGGTTCTGGTGGTCAAACCTTCAGAGGGACGTGCTCGATTACATCCACGCCTGCCCAATCTGTTCCAGAAATAAAACCGGTAACAAACCCCCCTCTGGCCTTCTGCAGCCTCTGGAAATCCCCAAACGTCCCTGGTCCCACATAGCAGTAGATTTCATCACCGGCCTCCCATCCTCTCAGGGTATGACCACCATCCTCTCCATAATTGATCGTTTCTCAAAAGCATGTCACCTCATTTCCCTCCGAAAATTGCCCTCAGCTTTGCAGACTGCCCGTCTCCTGGTTAAGCATGTCTTCCGGTTACATGGTATACCGGTGGACATTCTGTCTGACCGTGGCCCCCAGTTTGCCTCGCAGGTTTGGAGGCATTTTTGTGCTGCACTGGGGGCCAAGACTAGTCTGACTTCAGGTTACCACCCGCAGTCTAACGGTCAGACAGAGCGGCTTAATCAGGAGGTCGAGGCAGCTCTCCGGTGTCTCACTTCCACCCATCAAGCAGACTGGAACCAGCAACTTCCCTGGGTAGAATACGCCCACAACTCCCACGTCTCTGCAGCTACTGGTTTGTCCCCCTTTCAGATCTCCTTGGGGTACCAGCCACCACTGTTCCCCACTGACCTGAGGGATATCTCGGTGACCTCCGTTCGATCTGTCCGCTCCAGCATCCATCATCTGCTGCTCTGACCTCCTCTGGATCTGACCTCATCATCCCCACTGGAAAACACTCCCCGCTGACTCCTCCCTGGCGATTCCAACTCACCGTCCAAAGTAAGATCGTTCCCTTCATTCATTCTCTCACACTCAACTGTAAATCACCTCTCCTGTCCTCACCCTCAGAAGCTCCCGGTCTCCCACGTCGTCGACGGCCTCTGTTTCCTGCCGTTTCCTGTTGCCCCGCTGTTTCCCGTGTCTCGCCATTCACTGCAGTTGCCCGTTGCCGATCAGTCCGGATTCCCTCTCCCCATAAATCAACTAAAATAAATCGTTGTAAATATCTCCTGAGAGTTCTTTTTTTATGTGGGTCCGAAGATTAAACAGCAACATGACAATAGACCCATTATGGATTTTTGTTTTTGTAGTTTTAACCAGATTTTCTTAAAAATAAAAAATAAATAACTTGTAATACAGTCAATTTAATGTGCTAAGTGTGAAGGAGTGTTCTGAAAAAATATATATATATACTTTTCCTTAATGACCTGCACACAGCTCAGTATTGAATTCTTTATTATGTACATTTAGTTTTCTTCAACATATGTCGTCGCTGCATGCAAAGGCAAAAAAGTTAAATAAATATTGATTCCAGATTTGGCTTAACTTTTGGCTTTTATTTTTTAATTCAGGCAATCAAATCAGGATTATAAAATCGAACTGAGCATTTTAGCTCAGCAAGCTCAATTCAATATTACCTAAGAAAAATGTTAGTGTAGAACCTCTCATTATGTGTTCTTAGGGCTGTCTTATCATATATAACCAGTCAAGCTGTCTGTTTAGTTAACCTTGCTTTCATGGGAGGCAATATTTATGAGCAAAATATATATATATATATCTTTTAGGAATAATGTCTCACTGTGAATGTTTGTCAATCAGTTTATGAAAGTATGGGTTAAAAACATCAAACATTAAATCAAACACCTGCCGTTTAAGAGATCTTCAGAATGATACCATGCAAGAATAAGTGATGTGGTTATTGATATATTTATATAAAAAAACTTTTTACTTTCAAACTTAAGCATCTGTGTCTAAATGGAAATGATTTTGGAAATGATTTTGCTTTCAATCTACAGTCTTAATCCCTTCACTGTCAATCTTTAAAAAAAGAGACAAATATGAACATTAATGTGTCTAGAAGACAACAGAAATAATTACCGGCTACTTCCAAATATGGTGAATTTTTCTGGAGATCTCTGTGAGGTTGTTCATTTTTGCCACAATGCAGGATTTAACAGCCTTGCTTTGTCTTCCTTTAGATAACGTATATGGGAGTATTTTTTCATCAGTTTTCTTTTTTGTTTTTCTAACTGAGAGGTAAAAACAATAATAATGACCAATAACACTGTAATGATATTTCTACTGCTTGATAAACTCCTTTAAGGATGAGCTGACATTTCAAAGTTTGGAAAAACTAATTAATTATTTCCTCCTACAACAGTCTATACAGAATGCTATTGATTAGTCTCAAACAGAGACAGTCTATTGATTTTGTTATTGTCAGAGTGAGTTATTTTCAGCTTCTTCTCCAAGTTGTCCACAGGGGGTCACCAGTGCTCTCTCTCTCCTGGAGCGCCTTCCACTCCAGGTGCACCGGTTGGCGTTGATGAGCTGAGCCAGTATAAGAGGAGTGGTTGATCAGCTACTCAACGCCTGAATGTTTGTTTACTCCCGGTAATCTCAAGTCCTCAGTGCCACTTTCTAGGCTTCAGTGTTACTAGTTGTATTTTTGCCATATCCCTAGCTTTAGTGTTTTCTCCAGTGTTTTTTCCCAGTTTTTCCTTCAGTTGCCTTTTCTAGTTTTTTGAGGTAATATTATTTTGATACTTCGTTACTTGCCTTCCCATGCCCTTAACAACCCTTGTGCACACCTCAGGTTCCCGTCATCTCCAGTGCGGCACACATCCCCTGGACAACTTCTCCACCGGATCACTGCCGAAAAGGACTCAATACTCACTCCTCCCTGGCGTCAAGCATTCATACTCCCAAAGTAAGATCGTTCCAACATTACTCTCTCTCAATGATTCATTTACTCACCTGCCCTGTCCTCACCCTCAGAAGTCTCCGGTCTCCCATGTCGTCTTGTGCTCAGAGTCTCCTGCCGTTTCCCGCTGCCCCGCTGTTCCTGTTGCCCCGCCCTACTTTGCGGTAGCCCGCTGCTTCCTGTTGCTGGATTCTCCTCCTCACCTTTTCAATAAGTTAATTATAATTTATCTCCTGAGAGTCCTCTGTTTATTTGGGTCCGAAGCTTAAAAGTTATGGCAGTTATTTGTGAAAGTAAGAGTCCATTATTTTTTCTTTTTCACTAATGTGCCTACTTGAGACTTTCCTTTATTTTATTTTATTTCTCAGTTTTATATTCTCTGGCTTATTTAAAGTTTTCCACTTTTTTGATCAATTTCCTTCTGGATTTTTCATCAGTTACGGAGTTGGTAAACATTTCTTATAGCCTCATGTCTTTCCTGCTTTGGTTTATTGAGCTGCTCTGGCTACATCTGCTGTATGTATGAAGTTTAATTCTGTGTGTGCAAATGTGTGCATATTTTTAAGATAAGTCATTGTTGATGTGTATCATTTGATGCACATGTGGAGCTACAAAGACATCTATGTTAACACATTTGCTTTGTGTAAAACACCATATGCAAGTATCTCCACATACCAGCCGGGTTTGCAATGCATTGTGTTTGTTTTTTTTGTGGCCAGACGTAGGCAATAACTATAGGCTTGTTTGTGTGCATTTCTGGGTTTTCCTGTATGTGTAGGAATTAGTAATGTGTGTGTAAAGTATCTTCAATGGTGTGTGTGCTCTCAGAGAGTATCTTCCCTCAGGTGTCACACTATCATGATGAATGGGCTTAGCACCAGTGAGACAAGCACAATACCCCACAGCAATATATTTCCATAACTCCTCACTGCTTTGGAGAAATATATGCTGCTTCCTGATAACACCAGGGCACCATTATAACATATTATGGGATAGACCTTTGGTATAAAATGCTTATGGAGATAGATGGCTGAGTCTGAAACAGACTTCTGACATATGAAGAAGCAGTTGATATATGAAGAGTTGGCAACAAAGCACTCTCACCACAACATATGGAAAAGGCCACTATTCAGAGCCCACGCTCCTGATGTATAAAAGCGCTTAAAGCATTCAAACTGAGATTGCAGCAGGCAAAATCTTGAAACTTGCGATGCACAAAGAAATCTGATGCGTAAAACCATCCACAGCACATGGGGGCTAAGGCAGCGCAATCTCACGGCTGCAGCCCAGACAACTGTCTCACAATGTATGTCTCCTTATTTGTTGTTTCTTTCATGGACTCTCCAGAAATGCTTTTTCACTGCATGTGGAGGTTGTAGTTGTTCACTTTGTGAAATTAATGAATGGATGCGGCTCGGCACCTTTCCTTTATACACCCCAATTTATGTGAAACTATAAATAAATATGCAAGTTAGCATTAATACGATGCAGGCATATAACCTTTGTCCAAATAACCATAGCAAATTGTTTCAGCAAGACCTAAAAAATATAATTTCAATGGATATGAAATAGAGCTGTTGGTGTATGAGATTGAGGCAAAAAGAAAAATTATATTTGTAAGTCACTCCTCAGGTATTAGTATTAAAAAAAAAGAGTAGCAGCAGGATCCGAACTGAAATCAACGGGCAAAAATTAAAAACAAATGGTTAGACATGAAGGTGGAGGAGGGTTTGCTGCACTTTGACAGGGTGTTTCAGCTACAAGGGGAGACCCATTGTTTCCAGAACTGACTCCACATGAAGGGAGAGTTACTGCAGTGATTGGGGAGAAAGGGTTCTCTGACTTAATGTAAGCACATAAAGGAGAATGGGATATTTTTGCTATGTACGATAATGTTTATGCATCTATATACTTTAATCATGCTATATCAGGAGGATTTCATATATTGTTACACATTATCATTAGGTAGAGTGGACACCCTCTGTAGCGGAGCTAGAAGGGGTCCGGGGTAGCACCGGACCCCCTGAAAATCTGTTTGGACCCCCCAGGTGCCCCCCAGATGACTGACATGTCACGACACCGCACATCTTGTCAATAGGAGCCAGCAGCATTTTAGAATCGGTGAGGCATATTAACTGCTAAGTCCCCCCCAACACTGTTAAACTGTCGTTTTTGCTTGATCATTGAAAGGTTTGAACCTGAACACGACATCAACATCAACAAAATAAGAAGAGAAGAAAAAAAACACCTTTTATGGACTGTGAAATCTTGATTCTAAAGTAAGTTTCATAATGGTTTCATAACTTTTGTGTTCAGATAGGTGATCATTTTGCTATGGGTATAAAGTTAATGTTACATCTCATGTTGTACAGATGTGACCAGCTGCTCCACATTAATGTCTAACTTAATTTAATTTGGGTGGCTGAGCCTTGTACTTTTATGTTTCTTCAATTATTTGAGAGGAATTAAACAAGCAGACAATTGGCCATTTGTTGCCTTCAATTACCTTTTTTTTGACTGGATAACTATGTTATTGGGTGTGAATGAATGTGTGTGCATTTTCATTCATGTAAAATGGTTATTTGTTGAGAAATTGTTCCTAAGTTGTGTTTTACATTTGGAATATTGTTAATAAACTCCAAATTACATTCACAAATCTAATTTTCTGTATGCTAATGTTCAATATTTTCTGTACTTAAATATATTTCAATGTTTAGAGACTCCAATTGCAACTGATTGTTCGAGAATTAAATTTATTGTTATAGTCTATGGACCCCTTGAAATAACCTTGGCCACCCCCCCCAAGAATAAAAGTCTAGCTTCGCCACTGGACACGCAGTTACGGAAGTAGACATTTATAAGCAGATCAAGTGAAACCTGAATGAATGCCGCACCTTAGACACAGAAGAATCCGCTTCAGCAGCCAGCTTCTCCAATGCAGTCGATTTTGCGCAAGAGGAGGCATCCGGAACAGGGGCCGAGCGACCTGAAAACGACGATTAGTCCAGCCAAGTGGGATGTTGTCCAAATCATGGGGGAAAGTTATGCATCACAAATTAGTTTCACTTTTTTTTTTTATAAAAGTGTTTCCGATACACAAAACCAAATTTATTCACAGAAAGTCTCCTTAAAACAATATAAATGCAGTCCATAATTTTTACTACATTTGGCAGTTACAATTCACAACCACAAGCAGCCAGAGTGTCAAGGCAACAAAAAAATGAGATTTTCCCATAAGGGTGAAAGACCAACTTTTAGTCCAGGCGCGAGTGAAATAATGAACCGGCAATGGGAACACAAAGCTCCTTCTAGAAAACCCATTTCAAGCACAACTCCAACAGTATAGCCCTGTCTAATGTGAACCAGGAAATACCAGATATTTCAGTCACTGTGATCTTTGAACACATGCTCCATCCAAATCCTGCGCCTGACAATGTCCTCAGTTGTTGCCAAAGCTGGCATCATTCCACATTTACACCAAAGTTTGTGAAGCTATTGTTGAATAAATATGTTCATGTAATATGTAAAAAGCAGTGAAGAGTGTCTGTGTGTGCTGCCAAGATAATCATGTGATAGAACAACGAGGGCGTAACCTGTTTTTCCCTCGGGTGTGGTGAAATGTGTTAAGAAACGTGTACTTCCCTCGGGTGAGGGGAAATGTGTTATGACCAGATAAGAAAAGTGTACCAGTCATATGTGATGAAATGCGGAAGAGGTGGAGACTTGATTCTAAATAAATAACTGTTTCCCGAGACTGGAGACAGAACTGTTGGGTGCATGGTGCAAGCAATTTCTCCCTCTTGCAACAGGTAAACATATGTCAGCGTCGGGTGTCTTTATTGAATCTCTCTAATATTTACAGGTCTGAACTCGGTGAGAAGTCTGGGAGACTTTCTCAACAATTTGGGGGCTCGTCCGGGATCTGCGAAGGACAGGGATCTGTGAAAGAGAGAAAAAGGAAAAAGAGAAAAGGAAAAGGACACGCTGTGTTTCTTCATAAGTTGGGCAAAAGACTACGCTGTTTTTTTTTTTTGTTGTTTGGCGACAGGCTTCCTGAACGGACAACAGACACCAGGTGCACTACAAAAAGGTAAGGCAGAACCTATTTAACTAAATCTGCTATATTGAAAATTACTAAAATCAGGTGTCTGATGTCTAAGTAAGAAAAGTACTGTGGGCATGTATTTTTAGGGCAGTCTGACTATTGGGATTTGATTTTCTGAATCAAAGCG
>JAVLVB010000003.1:2025689-2058770 GCA_032876305.1 Orestias chungarensis
ATCTGCCCCTGCATCTACTCGCAGCCTTCTCCCAGCAATAAAGGGCAACAGGACAATAACAGCCCCACAACCAATAACCTCTGGGTCTGGTCATCCCTCTATTGTGGTAACCCAACCTCCCTAAAAGTAAGACCAACTGTTTCTATATTCACTTTGCCTGGAATTGCATTCACCTGCCTGTTTTCTTCCAGCCCTCCAGGTTCCTCACCCCATTGGTTCCTTCCTTCAAGATCCAACATACTTTCTGAGCACATTTAATTAATTATTTTTGTCAATAAAATACCATACCAGATTCTTTTTCTCCTGAGTTGTTTTCCTTTTGTGGTTCAAGTGCCTAAAATTAAAACCATGACAGGATTAGGACTTAAGTTTACTCAGAACAGTTTAGGAATAAAAATGACTGGAACAACTGAAGTGTGTGGTCTTCAGATAATCTGGGTGAGGAAATTCTGACGCTTGACCGGCAGAGGCATAATGCTGTGACTGGACTTATACTTTGGGGGTACTTCTGATTGTGTTCCCAGGCCTGGGGCTGAACTCATAGGTCAAGGTACAGAAGCTTTTTTTCACAACTGTAGAATCCGAGCCAAGTAGAGGGATCTGTGAATCAGGGTCAGGGGACAGAAACAAGATCAGAAGGCGGGATTCAGGCTGACAAATCTGATGTTAAGACACGAGTCCACAGACGAAACTGGGTCCATGTCCAGGGAATCGGAAGCTTGGCGAAATAATAGATGGCAAGGGAACTAAATCCAGAAAAGAATGGGTGCATAACAATAGCTGATTAGCTGCTGATGTAGCGGTTGTTGTACCTCTTCTGCGTTGTGAAGTTACACACGGACTCTTTTCATTGTTGGCAACCTTGCCGTTTATTACAATCTGGTATCGGGATCACAACATTACAGTCAGGTCTGGTCCCCCGTATGCGCACACACATTTAGCTGTAACCCATAAAACAGACAGAGAGTGCTGGTAAGCTAACCACATGTAATTAATGAAAATACAACGGAGCTCAAACCTCATGCACCTACCAGGAAGACAGCAAAGCCCGTGTGCTGCTCTCCCCTCCGGGGTTTCCGACCCCAAACCACAGAAGTGATGGGTTCAGGGTAATAGGATGAAAGAATTGCTAGTGTGTGCAGGTTGCGTTTTATGACAAGTAGAAATATCTCCGTTACACTCCCCCCTACTGATCTCCACTTGCTCATATAAACCAGACCCCCCCAAAAAAACCACAAAAAAAAACAAACTGTACATTACACAACCCGCAAACATACCAGGTACCACAACATCATAACAAGAGGAGGAAATGAGCAATAAAAATAAAAAACAATTAATGAAAAAAATAAAAAAAACACAACCAAACAATCTCAAAGTGTACAGTGCTGTTAATATCACAGATACCAAATACTCCAGTCAAAAGACTATTCCTTAAGAATCAGAATGTGGAAGGTTAGCAAAGCCTTCCGACACTCATAGGAAAAACATGCCCATATACATGTTAAATAACCCAGAAGTCATGTCAGCACAACAGCACGCATATCTACCACCTGGACACACCCATCCATTAGTCACATACCGGTCAAACCATCACATGAAAGGGGAAAGAAAACAAACAAAAAAAAAAACTCCTCAAAATTGAAGGAACTCGTGGCCATATACAAGCCAACAGCCATACACACCTATGTAAGGCTTATGTATGAAGTACCACTAGCAACCAGCAAGAACTTTCTTGTGCATGTCTTGAATAAGCCTGACAACTGGTCTAATAACCCTCCCACACCTTGTCCGCATTCTCTTTAGATGGTCACTGTAAAGGTTTTGTCCTGTCTCTGATGCAACAACAGAACCAGCATCAGGAGGTAACAAGTCACCAGAACAGTCAGCTTCAAGAGCAGGATCACAAGGGTCAGACTGATTCAGTCCATCAGATCTGGCCTCATCTTAACTGCCAAAACCAGCTCCATCGTTATTGACAGGGTCAGTTTGGTCAGGCGTGTCAGACCCTGTCTGGTTATGACAATCCACTTCATCCACAGTAGTGAACTGATCTCCAGTGGAGGCTAGGAGCTGAGAGATCTAACAGACAGTCCTTTCTTCGGGTCCACATCCAGGGAGAACAGTTGAACTGTCACGGGCAGCATCCACCATAGACCCCTCCACTGTCCCATCAGTCAGGGAACTGTCAAAAGAACTACCACCCTCCGGATCTGCATGGACAGGAAGGAAGTTCACAGGCATCATGAGGTTCCTATGAACCACTTTCTCCTGGTTCGTCGCAAAGTTCCTGAGTCTGAATGTGTGAGTGTTATCATGTTTTTTCACAACAAATGTTCAATCAGAGGCTCCAAGGTCACTGCATGCTTGAGTTTAACAGTGCCCACCTTATCAGGACACTCATCCCCTCTCCATGTCTCCACAGTGTTCAACAGCTGCAGCAGGCTCCCCTCCTCCTCTGGAACCTGATCGGGAGGAGATGCTCTCTCCCCGAAGCCTTTAGAGTGTTTCAGCACCCGAATGAGATGTTTCATAACATTGCTGCCAAGAATGAGATAATCACTTTGACCCTCCACGATGAACGTTGGAACCGAGAAGCAACAGCCAAACACCCTCATCTGCAACTCACACACACGTACAGGGTTTGTTCTTGAACCTCCACACCCAATAAGGACAACTGAGATGGTGGACATAGAGTCAATGAGAAAAACATTGTTCTGCTTCAGTAGAGAGAGCGCACGAGAGCTCAAGAAACAGGCCATAGAGCCGCTGTCAATCATAGCTCGAAGTTTTACAACATCTTGTATCTTCACATCAGTGTAAAAAAGATAATCAGTCGCAGATAGTCTTTGTGTATTTTGAATGATCACTGTAAAGTTATCACCTGCTAAAGAGCAGTGTTGTGAGTTTACTGACTCAAGATCAATATCAAGAGGCTCTTGTGGGGACATGTCATTTGGCCCTACACTACTCCCCTGCTCATGTGGGCCAACTAGTTTTCCTGCTGGTGGGAACCACCAGGCTGAGCAGCAGGTATGTCAGGAAGAGGAGGATTACAGTTCACAGCTTGATGTCCAGTAGCGTAGCAGCGGAAACACAACCGCTCTCTCCTGCAGTGAGACATGGTGTCATGGTCGTCACCTCCACAAACGAAACACGGCCCCCGAGACCTGCCACGGCCACCAGCTCCCGACCTCGGCAACCTGGAATGCCGGGGGGCCTCCCACTGCAGCAACTGCTCGAGGAGAGAGATAATATGGTCCAGCGACTGCCCCTCCGATGACATCATCCTGCCGGCTGCTACTGGTTGAGGGGTAGAGCCCCCCCTTGCAGACTGGATATGGCACTTTACAACCTTATCTGCCTGACTAGTCTGCGGGCTCCCAGTTGTGTGGGAGAATTGACGCTGCTGTAGACGCTTCTTCCGGTGGTGTTCATCCAGTCTCACCTGAACATCAGTGGCAGTCCACTCCTCCAGTGGCGTGCAGCCAAAGACGAGGGACAACTCAGTATCTGGACAATGAGTGAGAAACATGACTGTCACTTCACGAGAAGGATTGTCGAGCATCTTTCCCTGTCTCTTCAACCCATCTACAGCAGTGTCAATGGCTTTATTAAGCCAAATCCAATAGTTAACAGCAGTCTCAGTGGGCTGAGGCTTTGTGTCATAAAAGTCTGCAAGAGGCATAAAAGACGTCACTGAGTCACTGAAGTGTTGCCTAAGTATGTCAAACACAGGTTGAGGGCCTGATTTCAAGTCTAAGGAGGGCCAACTGTGAAGCCCAAAGGTCATCACATCACGTGCCCTCCCGCTTAGCTTGCCCAAAACCTCATCCAATTGGTAACAAAGCTTAGCTTGGGTAATTGTCAAGTTAACCTTGGACAGATCAGCTGTGGTCGACTGAGTCATGTTAGCGTCATTAGCTGGAATGGACTTAAGACATGAAACAATGTTCTCACCTATACTAGTCCATATCTGTTTCACCAGGTCACTAAGAACATGGACATCTTGACCAGAAATTGCAGATACACCATCCACCCCAGCATCTGCCGCGGCACGTGCTCTATCCCTCCCAGGATGACTGTGAGGGGTAGAGGTGAATGGTCTTTCCTCATTAAGCCCCCCCAAGAGTAGGAAACTGACTGAACCACAGTTTAGCACCCCTACCAACATTTGACACATTATGTTCATCCATTTTCAGAGAAAAGAAAAAAATATATACATATATATAAATACCTTGGTGGTGTATCACATTAATATATCGATAGCACGTTCAATATTACAATCCACAAAAAAGTTTTTATTTTATTTTATTTTTTTAATTAATTTATGTATTTTTTATTTTTTTTAACCACCAAAAGAAAAACTGTCCAAAACCTGGCGCTATGCCACAACCAGACTCACGGTACCAAAAGCGTGAATAAAGCACAGGTGAAGCAGTCTCGTGACGAGTCAGGCTTGCGGCGTCACCATGGCAATGAGTAGGTCACGTCCCTTCGTAGTACGGATCCGGGTCACGGCACCATTGTAGCGGTTGTTGTACCTCTTCTGCGTTGTGAAGTTACACACGGACTCTGTTCATTGTTGGCAACCTTGCCGTTTATTACAATCTGGTATCGGGATCACAAAATTACAGTCAGGTCTGGTCCCCCGTATGCACACACACATTTAGCAAGAAGACAGCAAAGCCCGTGTGCTGCTAACTGTTCGCATATAAAAAATTAACATGTACCTGGTATCGGGATCACAAAATTACAGTCAGGTCTGGTCCCCCGTATGCACACACACATTTAGCTGTAACCCATAAAACAGACAGTGAGTGCTGGTAAGCTAACCACATGTAATTAATGAAAATACAACGGAGCTCAAACCTCATGCACCTACCAGGAAGACAGCAAAGCCCGTGTGCTGCTCTCCCCTCCGGGGTTTCCGACCCCAAACCACGGAAGTGATGGGTTCAGGGTAATAGGACAAAAGAATTGCTAGTGTGTGCAGGTTGCGTTTTATGACAAGTGGAAATATCTCCGTTACACTGACAGCGCACAGGTGGAGCATATAAGCTTGATTAAAGCAGGTGAGAAGAGCATGAAACACAAAGAGCAGGCAGACGGGCTGGAATCATAACGGTACAGTATTTTCATGAGTAAGCTATAATAAAGTATTTTCTAGAAATTCAATAAAAGATTGACAAAAAAATACAAGACACCATGCAAAATTAATGGTCTGGGTCTCTCTCTTATTTGTAATTTAAAATCAAAATCAGAGGTGCAGTGAGCGTCATTTGAGAATTTTAAAACCCAATAAATTAAGAGGTTGTAATACTTATCGTTTATTTATTTTATTACAAGGAATACTACCAAAAGACTGAACTAAAGGTAATCAATAAACTTATGTGTCTTTGCTTATGTAAAAAAAAGTATTCTTAAGCAAAATTCAACTTAGTGTCACGTTTTGTGATAATGACTTGAGCAGAGGTGGAATTGCATGAGAAATAAAGGATTTATTGAACGGATGAATGATAAACAGAACATAAACTGAAACAAAAGTAATGTGGAACGGAACAGGAAATAACGCACGACTCAACTGGCACATGAACAGACGGGTACTGAAGCGGACGCGGACAACTACAGAACCTGAAAAGAACAAAACAATAGAAATAAACGAACTATCGGAGAAACGCAGGAGTAGAATATTAGATATTAAACAAACTAATCCTAACAGCTAGTGACGCGAGGGAACCGGAGACAATCGAAGAAGCCAAACACTAAAGAAATAAACTATAGGAAACAATTAACAAAGTGGGAAACCGGACACGACAAAGAAACTAAACCATCAAGGAATAAACTAAGGAGAGGAAATATTCGAGGGGAGAGAATCAGCACAGAGAACCAACAAGCAGGGGAAGGCTTACTGGGAGATGGTAAAAACTGACAGGAAGAGGAGCTCAGAGAAAACGAGGTAAGGTAAACGGACGATCCAGCGGTGAATGAAAGCATGAGTGAGGCCTACATAGTGAGAAGCAGGAGGTGGAGCAGTGAAGATAACCAGATGATTGGAAACAAGGCAAGGCAAGTTTATTTGTATAGCACATTTTCGTGTACAAGACAATTCAAACAGCTGTGAATGGTGATGAGGGAAAAAACACACACGCACACACACACACACACACACACACACACACACACACACACACACACACACACACACACACACACACACACACGGGGAGAAAGAGAGAGAGATAGAGAGCAAGGGAAAACTAGAGAACACATAAAGATATCAGAAAATGGTAAATACGACTCGAGCAGAGGTGGATGCGTGGAAGGAATACTGGTTTATTGCATGACGCGGAACCAAAATTAGAAAGTAAACAAACGGATAAACTAAAGCGGAACGCAGGAACGTGAAAGAACTATACAATAGAAATAAACCAGCAGAAGAACACAGGATGGGAAAATAAACAAACAAATTAATAACAATAACGATGGGAACCAGAGGCAACAGAGGAGCTAAACTTCTGAGGAATTAAAACTTTAAACAGCGTGAGGGAAAACCAGAGACTACAAGGAACTAAAACCATAAAGGAAATAACTCAAACGGGAACGGAGGAGGATGATGGAGGAGAGAGAGAACCAGCACAGAGAATCAGACTAGCAGCAGGGGGAACTTACAGGGAGATTTGAGGAATGGACACAAGGAGATGCGGGCAACAAGAGAGGTAAGGTAACAGATGATCCAGCAGTAAGTGAATGAATGAACCAGGCTTGAATACAGAGGAGAAGGAGGGGGAGCAGTAGAGAAGATGACCAGATAAACAGGTGTAAGCGATAATGCGCTTAAGGTGACAGAAAACACACACAGAGAGAAGAAGGAATAGAGAGCAGGGGGAACTAGAGAACACAGAAAAGAACAAAAATAAAGACTAGACCAAAATAGAAAATAACCCAAAGAACACAATAACTAATGATAAAGTAAATCGAGTCAACTACAACAAATTAAACAGCAGAACCAAAACACAGACCATGACAAAATTTAAAAAAACAAAGACTCAACCACTATAGAAAATAACCTAAAGAAAACAATAACTAATAATAAAAATAATAATAATTCAAGACAACTACAAAAAACTGTACAGAACCTAAACATAGACCATGACACTTAATACTTCATTGATTTAGGTCTGCTCCTACTTACAAATACTTTACAAATCCTGCAGATCTTGAGCCAGTCAAGTTGCAACAAATTTGAGCTGTCTCCTGGGACTTTGTATGGATAAAGGTTCAAACAGTGGCTTAGGACTCCAGGACCTGATTATGGTTCCTATTGAGCAGGTTTTATTATGCCCATTAACTGCTGAAAATGTTATGGTGAACAGGCCCAAACACTTTATCGTAACCAAATAGAACAAAACACATTGGTTTATAATGTTAAAGACACAGGCTAAAAGTAAAGTACAGTGCAGCTATGTTTTCTACTGGTAGAAAAGATAGTGAAAAAACAATGTGGAGGTTTTGCACTCCTAATAAGTCAGCACATCCCCTTGTGAGCAAATCCTCTTAAGTTACAGGACCAGAATGCTGGTCTATACATTCTGTATATTCTGTGACATGGTCGACGGTTCCTTTCTTTAAAACTAAAACATTCATCCAAACATTCGGTTTAAAACCAGAGCATTGATCCCTATCATCTTCTATCTAGCCTGCAGAAAAGACTAGTATAGCCTACTTTGATCTGCCAGGCTCTTATTTTCACATCTTCTGTAAAGACTCAATTGAGCCCTTTTTTTGTGACATGATGCTCAGCCATCCAATGGGCAGAGTTCAACACTAACAAGAAATATTTTAGGGTTTAAAACAACAACTGTGCCTGGCAGAAAGTAAAAATCTCTTACTTTTTTGTTTTGTTTTACCCAGTCCCTCTGCAGACATTTGATGTGAGCAAAAAAAACAGAAGATATCTATCCACTCACCAGTAGGGAGTGTAAACTGACCCCAGGAGATAAAAAAATGTGGTATCAAAATAAAAAAACATGTTTGTTAGAAACTGCGTACTAAGCCATCTGTGAAACATAGGTTTTTAATATAGCAGTAAGCAAAAGACCAAGGACAAAACATAGCTTAATGGTGAAAATTAATTTTTAGCATTGTTTTCATTAAGTAATTTGCTAGATCATTGATGATTAACAAAGGCAGGGTAAAAAAACTATATAAAGAAGGTGGTTTTCAGCCCTAAAAAAAATCACGACACAAAATACAATGAAGGATTTGTTCCAAACTACTTTAAGCTCTGCAAATACAAAATTACAGTACCCAGAAAAATCTAACCACATAGAAAAGGAGAAAAAATAAGTTAAACGTAGTGTTTTTAAATTGTTTAGTGTTTAGTTAGATGCATCAGAGCAGTTGCAAAAGTATAGCAAAATAGCGTTACTTTACTTTTTAATAGTAGTAAGTTTAACAGTTGATTAAAGTTGTTTAATTCTTTGTTTGTCTCACTGTGTTTCGGTTCACAATTGTGGGTATTTATAACAGAAAAAAATTATAACAACTGATCAACTGAATTAGCCACAGGAATTTCGTCTGTTAGGAAAATTATTTAGCGGTTTTGTAAAATCCTGGTTATGCTTGACACTTATGAACATTTTAGAAAATGTTTGTCAAAGCAGATACGTCTTTGCCGATGAGACAATGAATTGACTTAGGCCTAGTATAACATATGCAGTGGCAAACAATGACTCAGTAAACAAAAAAAAACAAAAAAACTGCTTTGTTAGTTCTATAAATAAAGTATCTAATCATGTAAGCTATTGTTGTAAATCTCCACATGCTTATTTGACAGATCAGATGCTGGATTTCTTTTATGCAAATGTAGAGGATTCGTGTATCTCTAAATCAAAACCTCCTTTTTGAGGATATGGACTGGATTGCTCTGTGCGAGCTACATCGAAAGGACATCAGTGTCACGAATGAGTGTTTGACTAATTATATAAACTTTTAACTGAACAACAGCCCTGGTGAACAACAAAACCACCAGAACAGTTTGCTGCTTCCATAATAACAACCCCTGAAAAACCAGTGGCCTGAAGGAGCTTCTAAACAACCAGGAAACAGCCTTCAGAAAAGGAGAGAAGCAAACAAAATCAAGATTAGAGGCAGCAAGAAGAATTACAGGAAGAAGCGAAAGACCAAATTAGGGAGGAATAGTATCGGAGATGAAGAAGATCACAGGCTTCAAGCTAAACAAGGTTCAGACACATATGAGTCTTCATAAAGCAAATAAAATGAGCACATTCTTTAATAGGTTCAGTTCAGGAAGAAACTCAACATCCTCCTGTCCTGACCCCAGCCAAACAGGCATCCCATTTTTCAATGAACTTCAGATCTCCTGTTACACCTTCTCTTTTTTATCTCAGCCAAGCACTTTTCTGGTTCCACTCTCCTTAACCCAATCAGGAGATTATGTTGTTCTCTTTGTCTCCTTTAGACTGCAGGACCAGTTAAAAGTCCAGAAAAGCTGTGCTAACCTGATGTGTGGAATCCTAACGCATCTCAGCAACATGATCAATAATGATCAGAAATGTTTTAATCATACTGTAAATAGTGTGCTCAACAAGTAAATAAGTACTTATAGCTTAACCTGTGAGTAGTGTACCTTACATCAAGATTTATTCATACCTCTTAACTGAAATATATTTATGTAACCAATCATTTTCATTCACAAATACACTTTTAGTTAAAAAATTGACATGCCAAACATAATTTATGCCATATGCATGAATAAATAAATAAAACCTTATTGGTAATCAAACACCTTTTTTGCATGTTTTTAATGGCCTTGAGATTTACCTTGTGGCGATATGCTTCATGTCTCAAATTTCTGAGAGTTCTTGCCACAACCTTAACTTTTAGGACCATCCACAGTTGGGGGGCTTTGATTTGGCCACTCCAAAAGTTGTTGATAAAGTACAAGATTACTTCTTTTTTTGACGGTTTTTCTTTAATCTTCATTAAAGTTTTCGATGCAGTGTCAATGTGTAATAATGTTCACCAGGTTCTTCCTGTGTTATTCATATCACTTCATATGTAAGTAAGTAAATCCCCCTAAAGCAACTGTTTTAAGTACATTTTTCCTCAGTCATATAACATTGACTCTTTCGTTCCTAATATCTGAAGATATGACTGTCAATTTCATAATAATCAAAGAAGATGCTTAAAATAACCAGATGAGAATTGTAATGTCAAAGTTACAGTACTTTATGAAATCAGCTTAGGAAGGACATTTTCTAAATGGTCTATTGTTCAGATTAGCTCATACTGACAGGTGAGAGAGGGCTCATTACCGGACATATACACAACAGATACATCTCCAGCAACTGCCAAAAGGGATGTTTAACTGATAGTTTTCTATATACTTCATAGGTCTTTAACTGTGACTTTAGATAATTAAAATGGCAGACAGCCAGCTTGTCAAAAGCTTATCTTGGAGAAACATTTGTTTTGGATCTTATTCCTATGCATTATCACTAAGTGCTTCTTGTTGTATGGGAAGGCAAAAACTAAGGTCCATTTTCACCCTGCTAGGAGAGCAATTACTGGAATCGGTGCTAGATCACAGTTGTCACAATGCCACTTTTGTGTACATTATCGTGGCATGTCAACAGTGTCAACAATCACTTTTATGACAAATAAATAAAATAAAAGAAAATTGCACAGCAAAACGTGTACAATCAAGACCATAAAGTAGCTCATTCATTCAGGTGGAAAAATTAGAATTAAGATATCTCAGCTTTTCAAAAAACATCTCTTACAGAAAGGTTTTATGAGTTGTTTTTGTGTGACTGGATGCACATGTTGCCCCATTAAAGTGTTAGAAGTTTCACACTTGTCTTATTTGGTTTGAAAAACCTTTTACTTAGAAGTTAGTGTTGTAGCCTGGTCTTAATTTATTATATTAGATAAGAAAATGCTTGAAAATGTTTATTTTGTAGTGCCATTTGTGGCTATTGTTGCATAGTGCATAAATGGACTGATTTACAGATAATTTATTTGTTTTCCAATGTCAACCTTACCTGTCAATCACTGGAGCAAGCTACAGATTAGGGTGATCATAAGGAGCCCTTCCAACCTTAAAAACTTTCATTTTATCTTTAAAGATTTTTAAATAGAAGTAGAAATATTATATTTTGACACCAATCTTACTGTGGACTATAGCTCACACACAGAACAGCAGTTGAAGCTATGAAGTCTTTATTTCAGCAGCAGTTGGCTCCAATTTTAAAAGTCTTATTTTTATGCTTATTTTTTTGTATATGTTGTGAAACCTTGTTATTATTTTTATAATGTATGTTTATGTTACATTTAAATGTATGACAATTACATTTTTTGTAACAAATTATTGCTTAAAATATGTACATTGGCTCTTGTTTTTCCCCTCTCAAGTAAATATTTAAAAAAGTTAGAATTAGAGTTTAAACATGCTTAGGAAATACAGTAATATGACATTGTTACTACAGCCATACAACGCAACATACCTATCATCTTACAAAAACAAAACAAATCCTGATGTAATTGAAAGAGAAAAAAAATAATTCTAAACATAACTTCACATTTTTTACAATACTAAATGCAGATGTTACTAATTACTTGCATTTCTGAGGCTAAATGATCCACAAAATGTGATTTTCCCATAACCACATTTTCTTTATGTAAATTATTTTAAATTCTTGTCTCAAGCTCAGTGAGATGAGAATTTTGCAGCAATGAGCCTCAGATAAAATGTCTCGCTGGATTATTAAAGTCTGGATCTGTCTATTGTTTGATCCTGATGCCCTTGAGGAAAACTGGCTGTTTAGTGGTGTGACGGGCACACTAAGTCATAAACATAGCGACAGGATGTCATCAGCCATAAATGCTTTTATAGTGAAAAAAATTTCCCTTGTGGTGCTGACATTTGTTTCACATCACATAAACATGGAGTGAATTGACAAGGTCTTTCGGCACATGTATTCTGCAACCATCAAGTTTGGCATCGATAATAATGTTCCAGATGTATGAAAAGAAAAACCAATATTTTCCTGTGAGATTAATAATAAGTCTCAGTGAGAAAGAGACAAGAAAACATTAATAAAACGTTTTCTGAAACAGTTTTATTGGATTTTCTTAAAAATCTTGCACACGATTTTAGTTCAACTTGTATTTATTTAGTCTAGGCTCAAATTTAGATAGCAAGGGTAGCATTCATGTTAAAACAATACGGCTGTTTCTTTCACTTTGTTTTTTTCAGGCAGTTTCTTAACCTCCAGCCATAGTGATCCAAACACAAGCTGACATTAATGATTGATATAGTCATCTGAGTTCCTCTCCACTGCTAGGAGCTTGAAACAGTGAGCTCAAGCCTTAATAGCAAGCAAGTAACTAAAGCCCTTTCAATAAAGGTTGTTGGCTTCTCTATATTATAAAAAGAATGGCTGCAGGCAAACATACTGTAGATGGTAGGATTTGCTGTAATTGCCGGATATAGTCAAAATTTGAGCTTTACATGCATAATGTGCATCATAACCTAAACCCATTCAAAAACAATTTATTTAAAAATAATAATAAAGAAGACGTAGTTGTTGTGCTGGTTTGTAAGCTGTATACTCCAGGAAAGTAGAAATAAAAGAAACCTGATGCTATTAATAACTGTGTAATAACTGTGTGATACATGTGTTATAACTGTGTAATAACTGTGTAATAGCTGTGTTGTAGTATGTAAAACCTGTGTAATAACGGTATAATACCTGTTTAATTACTGTGTAGTACCTGTTTAATAGCTGTGCAGTACCTTTGTAATAACTGTAATAACTGTGTGATACATGTGTAATACCTGTTTAATAGCTGTGTAATACCTGCTTAATAACTGTGTAGTACCTGTATAATAACTGTGTAGTACCTGTGTAAAACTGTTTAATAACTGTGTAGTAACTACGTATTAGCTGTGTTGCACTGTGTTCTCCCTGTGTAGTAACTATTTAATAACTGTGTAATAACTGTGTAATACCTGTGTAGTAACTATGTAATAGCTGTGTTGCACTGTGTAATACATTCAAGGATTCAAGGATTCAAGGAGACTTTATTGTCATTTCAACACATGTGGTACATGAGGTGGAACGAAATTACATTTCACGGTCCAATTCCACCCAAGAGCTAGTATTAAAATAGATAAAATAAAGTTAAAAAATTAAAATAAATAAAATACAAGTAAAGTAAATGAAATAAATAAAATAGAACACAGAATATACAGAAAATATACAGAATATACGTTAGTGAAGTGTCTCAGTGCGGGTATGGAAAGGTGTTCAGTTATGTATTGTCCGTGCAGTGGTTTGTTCCGGAGGAGTTCAAGAGTCTCACAGCTTCATGTTTAATACCTTTGTAGTTCTGTGTAGTACCTGTGTAATAACTATGTATACCTGTGTAATAACTTTGTAGTACTTGTATAATAGCTGTCTAATAGCTCTGTGGTACCTGTGTAATATCTGTGTAATAGCAATGTACTAACTGTAATAACTGAGTAACACCTGTGTTATAACTGCGTAATAACTGTTATAACTGCGTAATACATGTGTTATAACTGTGTACTACCTGTGTAATAACTGTGTAGTACTTGTATAATTGCTGTATAATAGCTGTGTGGTACCTGTGTAATATCTGTGTAATAGCAATGTAATAACTGTAATAACTGAGTAGCACCTGTGTTATAACTGCGTAATACCTGTGTAGTAACTATGTAATAACTGTGTAATAACTGTGTAATACATGTGTAATAGCTGTGTAGTAACTATGTAATGGCTGTGTTGCACTGTGTAATACATGTGTAATACCTTTGTAGTTCTGTGTATTACCTGTGTAAGAACTGTGTAATAACTGTGTAATACCTGTGTAATAACAATGTAATAACTGTAATAACTGTGTAATACATGTGATATAACTGTGTAATACCTTTGTAATAACTGTGTAATAGCTGTAATAGCTGTGTTGTACCGTGTAAAACCTGTGTAATAACTGTATTACCTGTGTAATAACTGTGTAGTAACCATGTAATACCTTTGTAATACCTGTGTAGTAACTATGTAATAGCTGTGTTGCACAGTGTAATACATGTGTAATACCTTTGTAGTTCTCTGTAGTACCTGTGTAATAACTGTGTTGTAACTATGTAATACTTGGGTAGTACCTATGTAAAAGCTGTGTAGTTCCTGTGTAATAACTGTGTAATACCTGTGTAATAATTGTTTAATACCTTTGTAATACCTGTGTAATAACTGTGTAGTACTTGTATAATAGCTGTGTAATACCTGTGTAGTAAATATGTAATAGCTCTGTTGCACTGTGTAATCCCTGTGTAATACCTGTTTAATAACTGTGTAATAACTGTTTAATAGCTGTGTAATACCTGTTTAATAACTGTGTAGTACCTGTATAATAACTGTATAGTACCTGTGTAATACCTGTGTAATAACTGTGTAGTAACTATGTAATACCTGTGTAATACCTTTGTAGTTCTGTGCAGTACCTGTGTAATAACTGTGTAGTAACTATGTAATACCTGTGTAATACCTTTGTAGTTCTGTGTAGTTCCTGTGTAATAACTGTGTAATACCTGTGTAATACCTATGTAATGTCTTTGTAATAACTGTGTAATACCTGTGTAATAACTGTATAGTACTTGTATAAAAGCTGTAATAGTTGTGTTACCTGTGTAACACCTGTGTTATATCAATGTAATAACTGTAACAACTGTGTAGTAACTATTTAATAACTGTGTGATAACTGTGTAATAAATGTGTAGTAGCTGTGTTGTACTGTGTAAAACCTGTGTAATAACTGTGTAATACCTTTGTAGTAACGTAACTATGTAATAGCTCTGTTGCACTTTGTAATCCCTGTGTAGTAACTGTTTAATAACTGTGTAATAACTGTGTAATACATGTGTTATAACTGTGTAATAACTGTGTAATACCTGTGTAATATTTGTGTAATACCTGTGTAATACCTGTGTAATAACTGTGTAGTACTTGTATACAAGCTGTATAATAGTTGTGTTCCTGTGTAATAACTGTATAATACCTGTTTAATTACTGTGTAGTACCTGGTTACTAGCTGTGCAGTACCTGTGTAATAACTGTGTAATACCTGTGTAGTAATTATGTAATAGCTGTGTTGCACAGTTTAATACATGTGTAATACCGTGTAATAGATGTATAGTACTTGTATAATAGCTGTATAATAGCTGTGTGGTACCTGTGTAATACCTGTGTAATAATAATGTAATAACTAATAACTTTGTAATACCTGTGTTATAACTGTGTAATACCTGTGTAATAACAGTGTTATAGCTGAATTGTACTGTGTTAAACCTGTGTAATAACTGTGTAATACCTTTGTAGTAACTGTGTAGTAACTGTGTAATAACTGTGTAATACATGTGTTATAACTGTGTAATAACTGTGTATAGCTGTGTTGTTCTCTGTAGCACCTGTGTGATAACTGTGTAATACCTGTGTAGTAAATATGTAATAGCTCTGTTGCACTGTGTAATCCCTGGGTAATACCTGTTTAATAACTGTGTAATAACTGTGTAATACATGTGTTAAAGCTGTGTAATAACTGTTTAATAGCTGTGTAATACCTGTGTAGTAACTATGTATTAGTTGTGTTGCACTGTGTTCTCCCTGTGTAATAACTATTTAATAACTGTGTAATAACTGTGTAATACATGTGTTATAACTGTGTAATAACTGTTTAATAGCTGTGTAGTAGTTGTGTAACAACTCTGTAATAACTGTGTAATACCTTGTATAGTAACTATGTAATACCTTTGTTGTTCTGTGTAGCACCTGTGTAATAACTGTGTAGTACTTGTATAATAGCTGTATAATAGCTATGTGGTATCTGTGTAATACCTGTGTAATAACAATGTAATAACTGTAATAACTTTGTAATACCTGTGTTATAACTGTGTAATACCTGTGTAATAGCTGTGCAGTACTTGTATAATAGCTGTATAATAGCTGTTCGTTACCTGTGTAATAACAGTGTAATAACTGTAATAAACGTTTAATACCTGTGTTATAACTGTGTAATACCTGTGTAATAACTATGTAATAGCTGTGTTGTACTGTGTAAAACCTGTGTAATAACTATGTAATATTTGTGTATTTGTGTATAAGCTTGGTAAGTCCCCTTTTCCCGGTGTTTTGTTAAACCTTTCAAGAAATACATCTTGCACTGTTAACAATGTTCAACTTAGCTTATACCAGTGGCAAACTGTGATTGCTGGGCTGCCTCCTGTATTCTCTGTTCTCCCGTGTCTGCCTTCTTCCCTCTTCATTGCTAGTGAAATTATGTCCTTTGTGTCTGCCGCTGAAGGAGTGTGATCGTACTATAAGTGGTAGACACTGATTCATATACTTCAATAAACACAAACACTGCTCTTTAAATTGTACAAATGTATATCTAAATGAATTAACTTACAGCCAAAACATTAGGTCAACAAACTATATATCCAACTACCAATAAATAATTGAACACCTAAGTAGTAATTTAACTAACTACTAAAAAGAAATAAACCACAGTTGAACAATAAAATTGAGGCTAAAAGTGAATGAAAAAGGGAAAGAATGAAATAAGAATAAAAATATCAAGCACAAGTAACTGAGTATATGCTCCTGTATTGTCCGCGGGAGTTTTCATCCGTTGTGCTTGTTGCTGTTTTTAAAGGTGCTTATCGCTCTGTCCCCCGTGCAGCACTGGGACTATCTGACCACTGTTTAGTTCATCTTCTCCCGATCTACAGACAGAAGCTCAAGTGTGCCAAACCTGTGGTCAGCTCGGTGAAAAAATGGACTAACGAGGCTAAAAAATGGCTTCAGGACTGCATGGTTTTAACAGACTGGTGTGTTTTTGATGATGCCACAAGCAGCCTGGATGAATACACTGTGACATCTTACATCAGCTTTTGTTAAGACATCTGTGTTCCCACCAGGACTCACATTAAATACAAAAATGACAAGCCCAGGTTTAATGCCAAATTGAAACAGCTGCGCCGGTCTAAGGAGGTAGCATATAGAAGTGGGGATCGGGCGCTGTACAACCAGGCAAGGAACACCCTAACTAAAAAGATCAAAGCTGCAAAGAAGAACTACTCCAACAAGCTAAGCAGCATGATGTCCAGTAACGAGCCATCAACTGCCTGGAGGTGTCTCCAGCACATCACCAGCTACAAAAGGCCACCTACACAGACAATGGGAGATTGTCAACTGGCCGATGACCTTAACAGATTCTACTGCAGGTTTGAACATGCCAGGAAAGAGCTCGCATCCAAAACCACTTCACACCCATCTGACTATCGACCACCCATCCAGCCTGGCCTGAAGATCTACAAGGAAGACGTGCTGAGACTTTTTAAAAAACAGAAAGTCAACAAAGCCCCAGGTCCTGATGGAATCTCTCCCTCCTGCCTGAGGACATGTGCAGACCAGTTGCACCTGTTTTTACTAAGATCTTCAACAGATCACTGGAGCTGTGTGTTGTTCTGTCCTGTTTTAAAAGCTCCACAATAATATCCATTCCTAAAAAGACAACTACCACATGACTAAATGACTACAGACTTGTTGCCCTGACCTCTGTGGTCATGAAGTCCTTTGAAAGACTGGTTCTCAACCACATTAAGGAAATCACGGACCCCCTGCTAGACCCCCTGCAATTTGCCTATCGGGCCAACCGTTTGGCAGACGATGCAGTGAACATGGGTCTCCACTTCATCCTCCAACACCTTGAACACCCAGGAACTTATGCAAGAATTCTGTTCCTGGATTTCAGCTCAGCCTTCAACACAATTATTCCAGGACAATTACACAGCAAACTGACTGAACTCAGCGTACCAGCCTCAACCTGCCAGTGGATAACTGACTTTCTTACTGGCAGAAAACAGCAGGTGAGGCTGGGAAAGTGTACTTCAGTGACCCGAACCATCAGCACGAGTGCTCCATATGGTTGGGTTCTCTCCCCACTGCTCTTCTCCCTGTACACAAATGACTGTACCTCCATGGACTCCTCTGTTAAAATCCTCAAGTTCGCAGATGACACAACAGTCATTGGTCTCATCAATGACAGTGATGAGTCTGCTTACAGACGGGTGGTTGATCAGGTTGTCCTCTGGAGCAGTCAGAACAATCTGGAGCTGAACACCGCAAAAACAGGGGAGATGACCGTGGACTTCATGAGGAGCCCCCCAACCCTACCAGCACTCACCATCCAAGACAGGACTGTGATGGCTGTGGAGTCCTACAAGTTCTTGGGCACAACGATCTCCAAGGACCTGAGGTGGGACAGCAACATTTACCGCATCATCAAGAGGGCTCAACAGAGGATGTACTTTCTGTACCAGCTGAGGAAGTTCAACCTAGCCCAAGAGCTGATGGTGCAGTTCTACACAGCCATCATAGAGTCCATCATCTCCACATACATCACAGTGTGGGGCAGTGCTCTCACAAAACACGATACCAAGAGACTGCAGCGCATTATCAAGTCTGCAGAGAGGACCATCGGTGTAAAGCTGCCCGCACTGCTGGACCTGCATGCCTCCAGAACCAGAAAGTGTGCAGAGAAAATCAACACCGACCCGTTTCACCCTGGCCGTCACCTGTTTCGGTGCCTTCCATCGGGCCGACGCTTCAGCCACATGAAGACCCGTACGACCAGGCTACAGAGAAGCTTTTTTCCAACTTCCATTATTCTCATGAACAATTGAACAATTAATTTTTATAACTTCTATAGTTTTTATTCTGCACAAAACTGCACTTTTTTTACAATATAAATTACACATGCTAAATGTTAAAAATGTTTCTTTACTGTATTTTTCGTGCAGTGCAAGCATCTGTGTAACCAAAAACAAATTCCTTGTATGTGTGAGCATACTTGGCCAATAAAGCCTGATTCTGATTCTGATTCTGTGGTAGCTTGGAGGGACAACGCTAGGGGGCGATACTCTGTACTGTACTTGACTGATGGATGCATGTATTGGGGTGAAGATCTCGAGATCATAAAACTACAGGAGGTACTGAGAGCGTCCTGGGTTTCTAACAAAAGGATAACTTAGCTGTAAGCTAGACAATAGCAGGCCGAGACCTTGTGGCAGCACTAGCTTTAAAGCTGGAAAATAATGTGTGTGTGTGTGTGTGTGTGTGTGTGTGTGTGTGTGTGTGTGTGTGTGTGTGTGTGTGTGTGTGTGTGTGTGTGTGTGTGCGCATGTGTGTGTGTGCGCATGTGTGTTTGGAAACAATTTTACTAGAGGGGGGTTCGTTTACGGTGTTGCAAGCCAATCAGATGTGTCAGAGCGGCACATTTAAACAAGGGTATTTACAGCATAAGCAATCGTTTACGGTTCGTTGGTTCAGTAGCAACAATAAAGCAGAATAATTGATGCATATAAATTGTGTTAACCTATAACCTTTACCCAGACCTGGTTTTAATATATATATTTATGTTGCCTTTCAGTGTGTGGCCCCAAAACATGGTTGAGGGCAAGGTAATCATATTTTGTTTTGCTGTGAGTAGGCTTTTCTTTATTAGATCTTGGTACATGGCTACATGAAGACTATTGTAGGAGAAAAATCTATGCATAGAATTAGAAGCTCCAGAACAAACCCAGTTTCAAGTAATTTCCTTTTAAGACCAATAAACCACAAACTTTTAACTAATATACAACAACACTTGTAAGCTGGCACTGTGGAATCAAAGGCTTGCTCTATTTAAATATCTACAAATTTCAAGGTATGTGGGGTATTACTTTAAATGAAAATCCAATCATGTTAAACCTGACTCTGAGATAACTAAGAAGAATATGAGACAGCAACATCAAAAACAAACAATATCCAATAAAAATGACAACATTAATAAGGTGTTGGGACAATCTAACAAAAGACACTAGCAAAGGAAAAATAAAAAATAAATAAAAAACAAGATACTGTGGGGGGAAAAAATAGTGGAACTGGAATAAGTCTCTACTAATGTAATTACTGCTAGGAAAATATGGCACAAACTCCCAAACAATCTATTACAGTGTTTACGTCACAGCATAATGAAATTCAAACTGAGCTGATGTTATTACAATTTTCGTCTAGAAATTAGCTTTCAAACTAATTTTAACACCCTGTGGGTATATTAGCTCTTGTTTGTTAGATCACACTGTGAAGTTTTTAACCACCAGGAAAATATCCCCAGTAAACCTTACAGTAGCAGTCCTGCTTAATTCACAACATAAACATGTCTTGTTAAAGAGATTTACATAAATTACTTTATCATTGGATAAAATTTAATAGTTGATGTTGCTCATTTTACAAAATAAAGAAATAAATAATAATAATATGACTGTATTGCTCCCAGAAATCTAAATTTATCTCAACAATGTTTTAGCAACGCTTGCAAAATTATACCAGTCATCGAGTAGTGAATGTTACTAAAATTTTATTAAATGCACTTAAAAGTCAGGATATTATTGAAACCTTTGTAGGCTGCAATCAGATTCAAAACACACAGATAATTTAATTGTAAAGGAATAATGTGACCACTTTGGAAGTGACTGACCTGCCTGCTGAGTGCACTTATGCCTGGAAACTGGATACTGAACTAGTATATACTGATTAACAAAATAAATTATGAATATCCTTGTTTTATTTGTTCAGCTGTTTGCATAACCTCCTACATGATGTACAGGCTGCTCTTACGTTAAAATGTGCATTTAAACTGCGCTTTTAGATTTGTGTAATGGAAGAAAGTTGCTTTAGCCAAACACAAGATTTCAACTTGGTGTAAATGGAGACAGAGGGAAATAACCAATAATAGATCCCACTATTGCTCCAGTTACATGTCATTAGAGACTGATGGACAAGATATATTTTGAGGAAATGTTTGACTAATTAAAGGAACCATATTATGAAAGGAGAGCTGGTTTTAATGGGGCATTCTATTTGACTGTCATGGTGAAGCCTATTAGCTGGTTTAAATACAATCATGAAAAGCCATCAGTGTGACAGTGTGTTGGATAATCGTAAAGCTAAATGAACTATGAGTCATTACAGACAATTAACAGTGCAGATTCTTTTTCTATGAGTCTTGTTTTCTTTTTTATATTTTGGTTTTTATATCATTCTTAAGGCAGTATCTGTCTGAAGTTAATTTACACAATTTCAAGGCTTCTTTTTTTTCCATTTTAAGAACGTAGCTGCATTATTTGACTCATAAATAAAATTAGTAATCAATCATCCTAATTGCATTTTAATTTCCCTCTTCAAGACTTATCATTCCTTCCCTTAATTAAAATAAAAATGAAAAAGACATTTGAGATCTATTTTTCAAAATGTACCCAAGCAAATAGTTACCAAAATTAAATGTAAAATGGAAATTTTGAAAATAAAATACATTTCCAGAAATGCATTTTAATTTTAATAATCTGGCTGCATAATTGGATTCAAAAATAAAATTAGTAATCAATCATTCTATTTGCATTTTCTTTTTCTTTTTCAAAACTGCACATTTGTCCCATAATCCAAAAAAATACAAAGTTGACATTCCTTTTTCGTTTTTGAGGTCTTCCTGCAAAGTCCTGCCCATAATTCGAAAACAAAAAAGCATTCTGAGCGGTGGGCTCAGAATGTATATTCTATATATTATCAAAATGTATATATATATATATATATTATCAAACAATTACAACTATTTAAATAGTAGCCCTTTCCTCTAAAAGAAAGGATTTTATTTATATTTGTAAATAAAATGCCAAATGCAGCAGCACAGCAAGTTTGTTTACTTAAAGATATAGGAGAGGACCTTCAGCTCATTCTCATTTTCGCCAACACTGCGCATGCGCCACCTCATCTCCAGTAGCGCCCCCTGATATCGGGAGCGTGCATGTCCTCAGCACATGCAGTCGAACCCGTTTTTTCTCTTGCAAACTTCCATTTTCGCTGCCGTATGGGGAGAACCTCTCTTCAATGGTGAATGATGCGTCTTGTCCGTCCCGTTTTACTTCCTAAACAACAATGTGCGCATGCGCAAATTCAAACATGAGTGCGCATTGTACGGGTTAGTGGGCGGGGACATTAGTGATATACGTCAATTTTATTTCCGCATTGACAGCCAGTTATTTTTCACCACCGGTCGTTTTTGATTGGCTGTCATTTTCAATGGAATTTTCCATTTAAATTTTTCTATTAAAAAGATCCTCTCCTATACCTTTAAGTACAGATGTGCCTTTTCCTCTCCGTTTGGAATTGTGATACTCAGACCTTTACAAATAGATTTAAGAGTTTACTTGTCAGTGTCTTTATTTTAAATGCATTGCAAAACTGACAGTGTCACTTTAATTTCTTATTTTCCTACCTGTAGCTTTTAATCTCCCTCCAATGGGCCTGCCATTCTTTTTAGCAGGGTTTCATTTAGTCATTAAAAAGAAAAAAAATAACGGCATTTTCTCTTTTTTACACATAATGTCAGGTTATTTCGGAGGCAATAGGTTTTCAGCGGGCATATGGTAAGCTGTCTTTACTGTACCAAAGTCATCAGTATTTGTATCGACTCTCAATACAGAAAGATCTAACCAGATGGTTTTTTATGATGAACTGCTGATGGTGTTCTTGCCAAAGGCCATAGATATTTTTAACACCTTACTGACTGCAGATATAGTCAGCACAACTTTCAGAACTCTTTATTATATTTATTGAAGACATCTTTATAACTGAGATATTTTCTAAAGAGGTTATTTTGGTGGGTATAAGTATTAAAGTATAGGTAGGATTTTTTGAAAGGGAAGAAAACAGTGCTGCTTTTGTTCATGACCAAAAGCTGCCTTCATTTGATTTTGTTGTGCAATCTTCAAAACAGCACTGTTAACACACAGCATGATGGACAATATTGCCTCCTGCGACATTTCAGATCAAACTCTGCCAGTTCTTTTCAGCTAGGCTGCTTTGTCTCCACATTCTTGGTGCCCCTCACATGTTTTTGATACAAGTCGTGATTTGTTGCTTAAGTCAAGATAAATGTTGGCCTAAATAACCCACATAAACAAGGACATGGTTGGAGATTAACTAAAGCTTCTTTTTTTTACTAAACCAAGATTAAATTCAATGTGAAGACTTTTGTTTACCCATAAATCTTAAGCTTACAATTAATTTAAAATGTATAATGTATAATTTAAGCATGTTTCAAAATGGCGGCGCGCACAGATGCAGTTGCTCAAGGCTCTGTCTATCAGTGCTCTTTTTATGCAGTAGCATCTGCAAACAAACTCTGCACACGTCAAGATCTTTTGGACAATGGCTACGGACACAAGATGGCAATATCGAGTGATTTTCGCTACACCAATAACATCCCAGACGCCGGCGTAGGGAGAGGAAGCAGATGCAGGGCTGCACGTCCGGCCTCACGGTGAAGCTAAAACGCCAACCACATCGGCCCGCTCTACCGACCCTGTATCTCTCCAACGGCAGATCCATGGTGAATAAAACGGACTACCTGCAGCTACAGCTGGTTAGGAATAGCTATGTTCGCGACTGCTGTGTTATGATCATCACTGAAACCTGGCTTCACCCGCAGATCCCCGAGCTAGAGTGCAGCTAGCAGGTCGCACTCTCTCTCGCTATTTACGTGCCTGGGGAATGGTGTAACAATGGAACTGTCATTGACACATATTGCTCCCCAGACTTCGACTCTGTAAGATGTCGGCCTTTTTTTCTGCCCAGAGAGCTAACAGTAGTGATCATCACTGCTGTGTATATACCACCCGTTGCTAAGGTTAGCATAGGGCTCTCTTTTCTGCTGATAACCATCAACGAACAGCAGCGGGCTCATCCCGACTGTGTTCATATTATTGCAGAAGACTTTAACAAGGCCAACGTTAAGATTGTACTTCCGAAATTCCACCAAAATGTCAAGTGTTCTATTAGAGGGGAAAACACACTTGACCATGTTTAGTGTAATATCAACCACGGTTACTGCGCTAAACCCCTCCCCCACCTCGGCCAGTCCGACGATCTCTCCCTGCTGCTCCCCGTAGCCCCCTCCCCCTTCAGGAGGAGAAGCAGAACTACTGTCAAAGCTATCATGACTTGGAAATGTGCTCTCCAACCTACAGGACTGCTTCAGACGGACACAATGGGACTTGTTTGAAAACCAGGACCTGGAAACATTCACAGGATCGGTACTGGATTACATCAGGTTTTGTATGGGAAATGTGACTGTCAGCAAAAACGTCCAGGTTTTCCCTAATTAGAAACCCTGGATGAGCAGCCAGGTCCACTTACTCCCATCTGTCCAGCTACAACATATAGGATGTGTAGCAGGGCATCCAGAACATAACAAACATCAGAGGCTGTAATGTGTCACCAGGAGACATGATAGTGTCACTAACGGAGGAACTGAACTGTTTCTTTGCTCACTTCGAGACATCCCAGGACCACCAATCTTCTCCGGCCCTTCTACTCCCACTGAATCCCAGCTTGACCCCGTTCCCTGTGCAGGAGCATGAGGTACGGAGGGTTCTTTTGGCAGTGAACCCCAGAAAGGCTGCTGGACCAGACGGAGTACGGGAAAAGATGATCAGAGTGTGTCCAACAAGCTCACCTTGATTGTCACTAGGATTTCCAACCTTTCCCTGGCCCAGGCATCCCCTCCTGCCTAATATAACCACAATAATCCCTGTGCCAAAGAAGTCAACAATTACCAGCCCGAATGATTACCCTCACACCGGTAATCATGAAATGCTTTGAGAGGCTGGCCCTCCAACATATCAGTGACCCCCCCCCCCTCACTTTTGACACCCATCAACTTGCATACCGGGCAAACAGATCCACGGAAGACGCCATTGTGGTAGCTCTTCACTCTGTGCTGAGCCACCTGGAGCAGCAGCAGAACTACGCACACATACTTTTTGTGGATTACAGCTCAGCGTTTAACACAATCATCCCGGACATACTAATTTCCAAACTGCACGCCCTGGGCCTCCCCGCTCTCACATGTTCCTGAAGAAAGGACTTCCTAACAAACCCTCCCCAGACTGTGAGACTTAGGCCCCATTGCCCCTCCACCCAGAAATTGAAAACTGGATCCCCACAGGGCTTTGTGCTGAGCCCCCTCCTCTATTGCCTTTACACCAATGACTGCAGCCCGGCCCACGACAACAACCTCATCGTTAAGTTTGCTGACGACAACACCGTGGAGATCATTGTCAACTTCAGTAAAAACAGGACCAACTCAGTCCCACTCTACATCAACGGCAAGCTTGTGGAGAGGGTCCACACCTTCAGGTTCATTGGGGTCCTCATCTCTACTGATCTCTCTTGGTCAGAGAACATCACAGCTGTTATCAAGAGAGCTCAGCAGTGACTTCACTTCCTGAGGGTCTTCAGGAAGAACAACCTGGACACTAACTTGCTGCTGACCTTCTAGTGCTCATCCATCAAGAGCGTGCTGACATACTGCATCACAGTATGGCAAGAGTGCTCAACCAGTTGATTGCGGTCTACTGGTAGATCACGTAGTGATCCCAAGTCGACCGCGAGGTTATGACCTCTTATGACATGACAGGAAGTCAGTGTTGCCAACTTAGTGACTTTGACGCTATATTTAGCGAGTATTAAGACCCTCTAATTTAAATTAAAAAAAAAAACTAAAAAGAAAAAAAGAAAAAAGAAAAGAAAAAATAATCAAATTGTTTTGGCCAGTCACGCGCGTGTGCGCTTCTACCAGCAGTTGCGCCTAGCTGGTCCGCGTGGATGTGTTCGCCGGAGCCGGGTGGCAGCGTGGCCCACCTTCTGTGCCGCTACCTGTTCTACCTGTGCTGGAAAACTTGCAGCACACGGACAACATCACGGAGAAGCAGAGGAACGCCGTGCTGGCTGGGGAGTGTGTGTGTGTGTGTGTGTGTGTGTGTGTGCGCGTCTTCCTTTCAGGTACTGTGTGTGCGTGTGTGTGTGCCTTCCTTTCAGGAAGTGTGTGTATGCGCATGTATATATATGTTAATGGTTATTGTATAGAAATAGTATATTAGTCGTATTAAATAGTAAAAGTGGTTCCTGATTAAAGCTGGTTTTGCATTTTACTTTTTTTTCTTTTTTTGCATTTTACATATTGTTGTTACAATTGTTTGGTTATTTATTTTTGCACAATTCAGTTATTTTGTCATGTAATCTGATTTCAATGAAAAATGTTTTCAATTAAAGGAATATTTTAATCAGTGAATTATAAATAAAAGTTCTCAGACTACAAGCACAATCAACTAAGTTTGCATGAAAGCAAGAATTAAATTAATTATGTCTTCTACAAAAGTTAAGCATTCATTCCAGGTCTTCAATCAAAACATAAACAGCAACAGATTTCCCTTTTTAAAACAGGTATTTTTCCTTCTGTTAAGGTTTTTGTACGTTATAAAACATTGCAGACATACTGTCATGTTACGTAAGCAAATTTGGTCAGTAGCCTTTACTGTATTTTTCGTGCACTGCAAGCATCTATGTAACCAAAAACAAATTCCTTTTATGTGTGAATATACTTGGCCAATAAAGCCTGATTCTGATTCTGATTCTGATATGCATTCAATGATGTGTTTGCAATCTCGTTTCCCTCCAAAATTTATAATTATGACTTCCCATGCTACCTAATAATGCTTTGATAAAGTGATAACTCAGTTAAGTAATCAGTAATCGGTTCGGTACGAAAAGCTAGCCTCCTCCTCCCAGTGCCAGGTCTCACACTAAGGTAGGAAGTGATTTCCTTCTTTCAAACAGAAATCTACCTGTTTTATTATCTGGTTACTTTTCTGTTTGGTTCATATTAAGGTCAGTTTTGGCTATTGCTCATCATGCAGATTGGTGTGTGTGTGTGTGTGTGTGTGTGTGTGTGTGTGTGTGTGTGTGTGTGTGTGTGTGTGTGTGTGTGTGTGTGTGTGTGTGTGTGTGTGTGTGTGGGTGAGAGAGAGGCCAGGTTTGTGATTTGATGTCTACTGGTTGTATGACAAAAACAAAAAGTGTGAGCGTAGTTACTGCAGGCTGGAAACAATCTGTGCAGACACTACAGGTGCATCAAGGCCAGGACAAACAGACTCAAGAACAGCTGACCACCCTGAACAATTGGACTCTAGCTGTGCAATACCGTCATCTATGTGCAATACAAGTTCATTATAGCAATATCTGTGCAATATTTTATATTTCTATTGTATTTATTTACAAGTGCAATATCAACACCACTTTCTAATTATCTAGTGTTATTTTCTGTATATAATCCATATTCTTATAATATTTTTTATTTCCTGCAGATCATTCACATTTTTTATTTCTGTTTATTCGGTATATATTTTTTAGACATACTTTTTTTTTGCACGGCACTGAAAGGAGTTGTCCTCCAATCTCATTGTACAATGTGTATAATGACAATAAAAGGCATTCTATTCTCTTATATTATTAAATGTATATTTTTTGTTGGTTCTTTCAGTGACACATTTTATGAAAACTAAAAATGGGAAGCCCATCACCTGATATCCTGTGAATTATCAGAATATTTTCACCTTAATCCCCACGGAGAGGTTTTTGTGTCACTGCAGCACTATCTTGTGAGATCTATGTCAGCAGATGGCCTCTCCTCAAGAAGCTGTTGTTAGCACAGTCTGACTCGACAAAGAAAAAGGCTGTTGGATTACCAATTAACTCATTTCATAAATAACAATGAAGGTACTTAGTGCTCAGCTCGACTTCCCCTACAGTCAGTATTTGGGAAAAATTAACCTTGTCTCAAGCAAAGAACTAAGCAGTCTCTTAAGGGAGAAAAAACATTAGCCATTCAAGTAGATTTTTTAAAACGGCATTAGTGACCAAGAACAATTAAGTCAGCATATGCAGACCAGCTCATTTGACTCTGACGGTTGGCTGGTTGGCCATCTGACAAATTGCTTGCCACGGCTGTTATGAGAACCCTGTGCAGAGGTGATTGGTTCCCAGTATCCATAGCAGCTGTGGTCAAGTTACACTGAGGGGCCAGATGGGGAAGCAGCAGGGGCCAGTAGCTGCCATCATCAGTAATAGATCATAACGAAACCAGAATAGAGATTGTTTGTGTAAAAATGATGCCCTGATAAATTGATGGTGAAGTAAATCGAACACAAAAGGCTCTAATATATAAACAACTAGACAAAAGCACCAATTCAGGAGCAGCTCCTTGACAAACATATCACAACGTAACCCCTCTGGTTTGCTGTTAAAATCAGATTTAAATGTCTGAATGAGTTTTGAAATCAAGTCTAAATTTTACATATGCCTGGCTTTTTTCAACTTCTAGAATTAGTTTCAGATTCAGTTTATTAGAGGTCTAAATGTAGAGGTTTTGTAGTGGATGTTGACATGTATTAAAGAAAGAGAAAATGAGACACATGGGCTCAAACATTTCAATTATTGCCCAACTATGTTTGATTCAGCCAATACCAGGTAAGAACCACATGGTGGTCACCAACGCAAAGAAAGTAGTAGTCTAAGAAACTGGTTTCATCATTATTGTGATAAAACCATATCATTATGTTAATCCAAATTACCAATTGAACTCAATTTCCCATATGCCTCTAAGATATTCTGTGCTGTGTCCTGCTTTAAAACTACGAACTGATAAACTACATCTACAAGTTGTGTTTAGAAATGACAGTTTTTAATGTACAACCAATATTTTTCTTATAGAGCAAACTGATCTTAATCTCTGATGACATCTAGAAACTGTTGGTGTACACTTGTAGAGTTTGACTGTTTGAAGCTATTTTGGATTGAAATGAGTTTTTCCATCCATCAATACAATGCAAATATGTTGGTACCTTGTCATATTTATTATTCATATCCAATATTTTTGTCTACAAATAAAACTATGTAAAGTATTTTATACGAATGTTTGCTTTAGGAATATTTATTTTATGGATGCTTTTCAAAGTAGGTTGAGAACTAGAAGGTTTGTTTTAACCAACATGTAATATGAACTATTGCTTCTATGAAGTTGAATTTTTTAATTTTTTAATTTTTGCATTATTTATTCATAATACAAAGTGGTTCAACTGGCCTCAACTTGCTGGTCAAGAAGGTATACTTTTTCCCCTGGTGGACACCAGTGGTGAGGGAAGCTGCCAAGCTAAAGAATTGTTGATTATAACTGTAACACAGGTGTGATAGGAGTTTGATGAGACAATGGAGAACAACTGCTGCACATCTTTGAGGTAAGTCTGGCTCAAGCATCTACATAATATGCTTCCTGGACACCTTCCTGGTGAGCTTTTTTGGGGATGGTCAAACAGGAGTAGGTCTAGGAAAAAACCCAGGATACACTGGAGGGACCTGTTGATAATCTGTAAAATATATGTGAATCCACGTTCAGGTGCATAGTACAGCTTAATTTTTATTTAAGTTATAGACTTGAGTCAAAAACATTTCAATATCCATCACTAAATTTAAGTAAGTCAGAAGTGGACTTTATGCTTCTTGAACTTCAGCCTACTTTGGCCAAATTGAATATTCCAGGTGTGTCTGGCCACTCTCCTCGTGGACTCTGAGATAGTAATCAAATCTTTCAATAATAAAAGAAGGGAAACAAAGGAGTTGGCTTAAGTTAGGAAGAGAGTTTAAGTTTTACATAAAGCCCATTGGTTTTGAATCACACAAAATTTAGACCACCAACTAACAAGGAGAGGGAGTAACAAAAGCATCCTACACAATGTTGTTGTCATTTGCCCCGTTTGAGCATTTTTGTTCTTAGAGTGTCGAAACACAAAAAAGCTTTGCTTATGCCAATCCTTTTTTAAACTTTTAAAAATTCTACCACAGAGTTTGGTGGATATTGTATGTATATAATTCTTATCTGATTCTGAAAACATTCCACTGTACCAATAACAGGTGAAGTTTGCACTCTCTTTTATGCGCACAACCTGTGAGGCCTTATGGATCTTATGCACAACTCTAGAAATTCCTAAATGTAATTTACTGTCTTTCATTATTGGAAAACAGAAAATTAAAGATGTGTATATATCACACAGAGAGGAGATGGAAAAAGAAAAGTTGGAGGAAACAAGACAGAGGAGAGACATTTGGGGAGAAAATATAGACTAGATTGTAAGAAAGAGGAGGACAGAGAAAACGCAGGACAATGGAGGAGAAAGGATATTTTTTTTTTTTAAAGAAATGAAGCATTTTCTAGTATGGAAATTTCCTTGGGTAAAAATGCTCAATTTGAAAAGAAAATGTAATTTTCTGACAATATTTTAATGGTGAAAAGACATAGGAAGAACTTAGTCTAGACAGACGGTTATCCTTTGCTCTATCTGCTCTACCATGTCTTCTTGTCTCACTCTACAGGGAGATATGAAGAAGTGGTTATTTAAGTTTTTTCTACAATTATGCTGCTATGGCTTAGACTGCTGGAGGACAATCTGACCACTTCTCACTCTGCTACTTTGTTCCTTTGTCAAATCTCCTTTAATTTTGTTTATTTTAAACTTGTTAACCTTTTATTTACTCTTAGTGTTCTTCTCTCAATAGTAGCCACACCTGGTCTGATGTTCTGTTAGCTGAGAAAGCTTCTTAGAAGAAAACATGGGCTGAGACGCTGCCAGTGTGGTTCTACAAACTGCTGCTATAAATTGTTTATAGTTTTCGGTCTTTTCAAACCCCCAGTCGGTTGTGGCAGACGGCTGCTTGTGTTGAGCCCGGATCTGCTGGAGGTTTCTTCCTGTTAAAGGGGAGTTTTTCCTCTCCATTGTTGCTACATGTACTGTATGCTCAGTATGAGGGATAGATGTAAAGCCAACGACAACACAAGCCATTGTTTCGGTCTGCTGATTTCAGAGGAGTGAATGCTGCAAATAGTTGACTCCATGCAATTTGTTGGGGTTCCCTAAATTGTAAACTTTTTCAAAAGGATTTTTAATGATGTATTTATGATTTAAATTGATTGTCTTGTAAAGTGCCTTGAGACAACATCTGTTGTAAAGTGGCGGTATATAAATAAGCGGATTCTTGATTCTTGATTCAAGCTAGTTGTTGTCATGATCTGTGTTTTTGCTTTGTTTATTTACTAGTTGTCTTGTTTTATTATTATTATCTTTATTAGTACTATTTGTTATTATTTTCTCTAAGTTATTTTCTATCTGGTTGAGTTTGTGTTCTCTAGTTTTCCCTTGCTCTCTCTCCTTCCTGTGTGTTTGTGTGTGTGTGTCTTCACTCATTATAATTCACAGCTGTTTCCAATCATCCAGTTATCTCCTCCACTGCTCCACCTCCTGCTTCACTGTATTTAAGCCCTTTTCATTTAGTCATTCACTGCTGGATCGTCTGTTTACCTCCCGTGTCTCAGCTCCATCTCTTGCTGTTTTCCAATCGTGTCCTCGTAAGCCTTTTCTTCTCTTACTCGCTTATTTTCTGTGCTACTTCTCTCTCTCTCCTCCATCATCATCATCCTCCTCCATTCCCATTTAAGTTATTTCCTTTATGGTTTTATTTCCCTGTAGTCTCTGGTTTCCCTCTCATACTTCTTTGTTGTTTGTAGTTTATTTCCTCAGTAGTTTAGCTCCTTTTTTGCCTCTGGTTCCCCTCGTGTTATTATTAGTTTGTTTATTTATATTGTTTAGTTCCTTCACGCCATAGTTCCTGTGTTCAGCTTTAGTCAATCCGTTTGTTTACCTTCTAGTTTTGTTTTGTCAGCCCCGATCAGTTCCGTATCACTTTGTCTCTGTTTATGTTCAGTTCATTATTCATATATGGCAATAAATCAGTATTCCTTTCACGCATCCACCTCTGCTCGAGTCCTTTTTCACGGAATCAAGGAATTTTATTTGCCATCACAACACATGTGGTACATGAGGTTGGACGAAATTCTAATCCCCCAGTCCAGTTTACACCCTGATAGCAATTTTAATAATATAATAATTATGAAGAACTATGCAAGAAATAGGATTTGACTACACAACAGGATTTGACTGCATAGAATCTGCAATATGGACGCAGAATATACAATATGGGACTGTACATAGCAGCAATGAACATTCGGAGTGCGAGTGACATATTAAGTGACATATTAGGTGACATATTGAAGTGACATTTTAAAGTGACATTTTAAAGTGTGATATTAAAGTGAACAGTGCCGGTTAAATCAGAAAGTGTTTTTCATTTGTAATTGAACGTGTTTGAGAGTCTCACAGCTTCACGAATGAAGCTGTTTCTCAGTCTGGTGGTTTTGCACTTTATGCGCAGCCTCCTGCCTGAGGGGAGCGGGTAAAAAAGTGAGTGTGCTGGGTGTGTGGGATCCTTCATGATGCCGGAGGCACTCTTCCTGCATCTGGAGGTGTAAATGTCTGTGGTGCTGGGGAGGCTGACTACAACAGTCCTCTGTGCAGCCTTCACCACTCTCTGCAGAGTTTTCCTGTCTGCAGCAGAGCAGCTTCCATGCCACACGTTGATGCTGGAGCACAAGACGCTCTCCACCACACATCTGTAGAAGGAGGTGAGAACTGAGCTCCTGAGTCCAGCTCTTCTCAACCTCCTGAGGAAGTAGAGCCGCTGGTGCGCCTTCCTGACCAGAATGGAAGTGTTGTTGCTCCAGGTGAAGTTGTTACTCAGGTGTAGACCCAAGTACCTGTAGCTGTTGACCACTTCCACCGTCGATCCTCCCATGTGCACGGGGAGGTGGGCATGCTTGCCCCTTCTGAAGTCCACAATCATCTCCTTGGTTTTCTTTACATTGATGCAGAGGTTGTTTTCTCTGCACCAGCCCTCCAGGTGTTCCACATCCTGCCTGTAGCTGGACTCATCACGGTTTGTGATGCATCCAACCAGGAATCAGGAATCAGGAATCGTTTATTGTCATTCACACACATGGGGTACATGAGCACAAACGAAATTACAGGGGTGACGAAGACCCGTAGCCGCTGCACCTGTGGCGCGCCGCCCTCGTGTCCTTAAGGACAAGGGAAAATGACACATAGGGAGAGATGAGGGAGAAAAAAAATACAATTCACACTTTATCCTTGAC